>JANHGL010017315.1:0-108690 GCA_024611195.1 Ceyx melanurus
GCAGTTAGTTAGAAACCTTAAGCTGAAAAGCAAAATCACCGAACAAAACTTGCTTGCTTTTCACCCAAACCAGGACAGACCTCTACCGCTGAGAGTATTTACTTCGACTTGAAAGTTTGTAAATCAGCCTCCAATGTTTAGTCCATAATACCATCTTGTCTGATGTGAAATGGACAAAAAATGAGGATCCTTACCACCCACTTTCTAGTAGCCTATCTTAGATTGCCCTATTACCAAAAATACTGCAGAACATTTTTTTTTAGTAATATTAGCTGACCAAGAACAAAGCAGGGTTATTGGAGGAGCTTTAGCACATTTTCTTTCCTTCTTGCTCAGATCAATGTGAATATCTTATGGTAATGTCATAAACATATTATGAAATAGAAAAATATGTTATAAAGCTTTCCATGCAATTAATGGAAACAGGGTGCTCAGACTGTATTTGTCAAAAGTGCTGCTCTGAATCTCAGTGTTATAATTTCTCTTGACCCCCTTACCTGTTCCAAATTACCTCTAGAAATGTGCTCATATCTGAAGCTGTCAAATGGAAATGACAACTCTATATTTTAAGTAGAAAACGTTTTGCAAGTACACTTATTACAATATAGAAAATTTGTCTTACATGTTTTGCCCAAAAGGCCTTGCATTTATTATCTGAAATTACTTGCTATGTCTTTCTGTAATACAAGAAAAAAATACATTTGTTATTTCTCCTCATGTCTTCTCTCATCTTCTTTGAATGAATGAACAGAATCAATCTCATTGTTAGAGGGTGATTGAGGAAGAAGTTCAATCAAATAGCTTTTAAGGTAGGAACAATTGGGGATTAACATTGGCAAGAAGGAATCAGTGCTCAAAAGCAAGAAAAAACTAAGAACAAAGGGCAATGCAATATAATATTTTCTTCCCAGACCTGGAGCTTTTTTTTTTTTTAATAGTTTTAGAAAGAATAAATGAGCAGACCAAATTATGATGTAATATTTATGAATCCTGGCACTCTGCTTACTACTTTTTTCTTTTTTCTTTTAATGAATTATTGTACTGGGACATAGTTAAAATCGTCATGTGCCAAGAACTTTAGCTAGTTGCTAGCTAATTTTATCACTCAAGAACGAGTTAACTCAGTTAGTAAATCACATGCTTAATGCTAAACTATTAATCTTCAAACAAGTTTTGTAAATATTGAGTAAATTGTTTCCTGTTGGCACATAGCACAAGTAACCCTGACCATGATTATCACACTCTTATGTCAACATTTCTCTAACTTATTTGGCTCTAGTTTGTGAACTAACAGTAGCATATAAAGATTTTACTTAATGCTTTTAGTAGAGAACATAAATGGGATAAAACCAAGTCATCTATATAAAAGAAGGCTTTGGCTACACAGCACTCCATGAATTTTGATGTAATGCTTTCCTGCTGAATCCTTTTTGTGTGTTAAAAGTAATCTAACTGATGCTGAACGGGAACATTGGGGAGCCTTATACAGAGAGTGGCTATACACTAGCTTGATGAGACTTAAGAGTAAACTGCAAGTTTCACAAAAGACTTTTATTCCTAGATTTTTGGGATCTTTTAGAGGAGAAAATGAAGAGTGATACAGCTGCTTGAGAAAGGAAATAAATATCTGAAATACCAATGTACATACAAGGGGAAAAAATTATCTGGCTTTCAACTGCCACAACACTGGTAACTTTGTGATTGATATTCAGTTCACATAGTCCCAAAAATAAATCAATGCACATTTTGAATGCTGTTTGGACACACATCATTGTATGTTTTTACGGTTTTTAAGTCCTCATAGTGAATTCTGTCCTGATTTTACAATTATAATGTGATTCATAGCTTTAAAGTCACTAGGATTAATAACAGTAAAACTAGTTAAGATCCATATTCTGATTTTTTTTTTAAATGAAAATAAAAAGTTTTGTCTAGAGTAGAGATGTGCTTAAGTATGTAATATTTTTTTTTTTTCTATTTTCTGTCTGACTTACAGTCTATTATTACATGTTGCTGGTAGCAACCTTAAAGCCAAAGAATGGCTTTGTATTCCACAATCCCTTTGGAAGTTAAGCTCTTCAGAAGGATGCCTGACTGTTACATAAATCAGTTTTTACATAAATCAGTCTTAATAAAGGAACCATTATAACTGTACTCTATTTGGGGGTATGCTATCCATTAGGAAATAAGTAGCTTTTTCCAACCACATATAAGGAAGTGCCAGCCTGTCCTCAGTGCCTCCACAACTGTTTCTAGGGGATCTGATAGTTATAATGCATGATGCTTGCCAAGTGTACCCAGGTCTCCTGGAAAGTAGCTATAGCAATGAAAGAATATGTCAGATAAGCCAAAGTCAACTGTCATTGCAAACATCAGGAATATTGCCCTGGATAATGGTCATTGTTACACACAGCAGAGCCTTATCTGAAATCCTCTGTGGTGATTCAGGAAAAGAAAATAGAAGTAGGTTTAAATATTCATTTATATCTCACAGACATCATCAAAGGATTTCTCATCCCAGAAAATGCCTGGAGAATAGAAGTCCTGAGATCAACCTATCTGCATAAAACTCTGCCTCCAGCTTGGTAAGTATTGACATGTTGCTAGAAAAGGAAAAACATGCTATGAGAGATACTGCTACAGGTCTCTGATAAGAATGTCAATAATTAATACATTAAATATAATTTACTCATATAGTGTGACCTCCTCTATAATTCAGAGTATATATAATTCAGGTGCAATTAAATATGAAAAATAATCTAGTTTTTCCTGGTTGGAAGATAACTCTGTGTCACTTAAACACAACTTGCAAAATTAACTTAGTTTTATTTTGAGGATTTAGAAGTGGGGGATCCAAAATGTCCTCTTAATCAGTAACATGATTGTGTTAAGAAAGAATAGAGACCTTAGTTTTGCACATTTTTCTGTCAAATTTGTTGTCATGGATTCTTATTGTGCCTTTCACTGCAATATTAAAGTAGCCTTTATATTTTTATTCTCATTTTGCAAAGGCTTAGTAATAGGACTGGAAATCCCATTGATAAACAGCCATAATTTATATCAAGATATATATTTTGGTCTTGCTTTCACTCATTTCTTATAATGGTATTAAAATGATACAGAACTCTTAATGACATCTTAATTTTGGAAGTATCAGAGCAAGCATTGGAAGGCTCTGTCCTTGCATTAACAGTGCTTGATTTAACTTTCATAGTGTACGTTGAAGAACTGAAGGAATCATGCAGCCAACAGACTCTTTTCAGGATTTGTTTTCTAATATAAGATGTGTGCAATCATTGAATACCATTTCAGGCTTTCCTTATTTGGATATTCTTAAAAACAGATGAATGACTTTAATTAGACTATCACATGTCCAGGAATACTCTTAGAGAAATAAATGGGACTACTTGTAAACTAAGGATCTAATTCAGGGCAGTGTGAGGTGACATAGCTTGATACTTTGCCAGTTACAGCAGGCAATATATATTTGTACTGTTTTTTGGAAAGTTAAAAAGTTATCTCTATCTTCACCCAAAGATTGTACAGTCTTTTTTAAAGCTGATCAACAAACCAAAACTGCCTAAGAATGTGAACTTACAGTCAAATAAACCTATTAACATAATAAAAATAAACGTAAACATCTTTCTTCACTGCAATTAATCAATCTTTTATCTTCTTCTCTCTGAAACATCTCTTTCCTGATCTTGACAGACTAAAGTAATATCCATGCGTTGGAGCTATCAAAGAATGCACCATAAAGCAAAAGCAATTTTAGTGTTTTGGATATAAGTAACACAGACAGGACTATGAGGTTCTAACTGACTTTTCCTCCTTGATAAGAGAATATAGATTTCAAGTATCTTTTTATTCTGGCTGGTAATTCTTTTCAAACAAGCAGCCAGGAATATTATTCTGTGAAAAGTTACTCCATGCTTTCCATTAGTTTTCTTGCATCTTCCTCTGAATTATCTGGTTCCCACCACTATAGAGGAAAAAAATCTGGACTTGACAAGTGTTATTCACTATAATAGAGGTTGTATTTTAGGAAGCATATTAGTCCTTGACAGAAAATAAACATGTCCATGATCTTTCACAGTCTTGCTTTCCCATTCTCTAGAAAGTATTTATTCCTATGTAAATTGAGTATGCTACTCAATCATTTTATTAGAAATTTCTAAATCACATCAATCAAGGGACACCACTGGGATTCTGTCTTTGTCTCTTTAAAAATTCACTTCTGTACCTGAAGCAAATGCTTGGGCTATCCTAAAGAACTAAGTAATCAACCCATATTCTAAACATATTTTATTTCACTATGAACAATTAAAAACATGGGAATTTTATTTCCTAAAATTCTAACCAGTGTCACTGTAAACCGGTCCTATTTACTGCCTGTCCGTTGCATCCTATACTATTCACTATGCATAGAAATAAGATTGTTGGGTTAGGCTGCTGCTTCTAAGTCAGTAAGTTCTTGCTCACAAAGGTAAGGAGAAAGATCTTAAGACTCCACTGCCTCTAGTTGCCCAGTAGTTGCCACCTAAAACTGATACTCCTCCTCTGTTTTCCTTTCTCTTTCCTATTTATCAACTCTGCAAGGTTCCTGGTAGGGCTGGTTGAGAAGCTGAGGGGAATCTAAATTACAGAGGAAACACCTTCTTTATTAGAGAAAACTTCATTAAACTATCTACTTTGGTCTATCTATGTAACCTGGAAAAGCAGTCTTTGCATCTGCAGATTAAAAAGTAGATTGTGAGAACATGTATTTATTTTTAAAATTACAAGTAGGGCATTTGAAACCTGTAGAATTTCATCTGCAAGTCTGTAAAATTTCACGGGATTATTGGGTAGTGGATCTGTATCCAGCCTCCTCACTGTTTAAATACTTTACCATTACTGTCAATTACAATTTAATACAATTTAATACAATCAGAATTTTTGAATGAAAAAATTAATATTGATTCTTAGTTTCCTACCTATTTACCCAACAACTAGTTTGAAACTGAAAGACTTGTGTAAAGCAAGGGGCAAGTGATTATATGAAGTTCATATGTGTAATGAAAAAAATTTCTCCAATATTGAAGAAGTTAATAAAGAATTAATTAATTTTAAAATCTACTCATCTATCTTATAATTTCTCATGCCATAGTTTTAGATTTGAATACCCAATGACAAATGCTGTACATCAGCTTTGAACTAAATGGTCTTGTAAAAAAAAATTAAATAGCAATATGAGGGAATCATTAAGAAAAAGTAAAACATATGGTGATATAATTTATTCCAAATATGAGTAACTCTCAGCTAAAGAGTGAGAGTTTCCAATTCTGGGAAATTAATTCTGTGACAAATCAAAAGCAATATCAGCAGTAAAAAAAGTCATATTAATTTGATCATAGCATTTAACTGCTTTTATTTTTTCCTCTAGATTTATCAGAAAATATTTTGGTTTATTACTGAAATTAATATAAGAAACCACACAAATTCTGTGCTGTGTTGAACAGATTATAATTACAGTTATTATTCTGGTATTTCTACAGAATTTTAAACCTTACAACATCCTCCTCATACTAAGGGTCAAATTTTAATATAAAAATAAGTCTCAAAGTCAAATTTATCACATGCTATGTAAAGGATAGCACATGTAAAGGAATACTGGTTGGTCTCAGAAATGTATCTTGGGCATTCTGGACATAACTAAGTACAAAAGAAAATATTAAAAAATATAATCTGTCTATTTATACACCATCATTTGAGGTTGGAGCCTACAGTGCTAGTCCACACTCAGGTGTGTCATTAAAAATCTTCTTTCAAACAGATGAAAAAGAAAAGAAGGAAGGAAAAAAGAACTGACCTCTTTAGATCATTCAGATTCACATAGGAAGCCCGTGAAACAGAACCACAGCACATTGACTTGAACTGTGCTATAATTTGTCACTCCCTTCTACTAAAAACTTCATCACTTTTGTATCGTTATAAAAGCAGAAATCAATGTAGAAGTCTTTCAGATGAACATTACTGATAGATGTAGTTATACAGAGATTTCTCCTGTAGATTTTTCTTTTAAAGGAAATGCAACATTCCTTCTTACCAAATATGTTAGTTTTACCACCTCTAGCAAAAATAACACATTGTAATTTTATGGTTCGCTTCCAGTGCTACTACACTTCTTATACTTTTGTGCAGCATGAACACAATCTCTATTTTGATAATTAATAACACCTGCCTCATTACGTGACAAATGGTATTTCTTAAACCCAAGTTGTTTCATTTCCACAAGTTTGCATGAGATTTCTAGGAAAAGTTTTTAAATGTTTAGGTTTGTGCAACTTGCTAAAGGACTTCAAGCTTCTGGGAAAGCAGGTTATCTTAGGTTTTAATTCTGAAAACCCCACAGTTTATTTAAAATTCAACTTGTTTCTGTTGTGGATGCTTAAGCAGGGAATATTAAAGATCTTAAAGGTCTCTTCCAACCAAATGATTCTATGAATATATGAATAAGAAGAATTAGTCTTACAGTGTAACATGTGAAGTATTTTAAATTTAAAACTACATATACAACATGATTGTCTATCCAAAAAGTGTTTGTATTCCAGATATGATATAGATTCCATAAATATTCAAGAAAATATCTTTGCCTTATACTTTCAACATGAAAAGTAGTAGCTCTGTTTTTAATTAAAGGGAACCTCAGATATGAAGAAATTAAGGGACCTGAAGAAATATGAGGAAAGCACAGCCAGGAATTGAATCTGGATCTCCTAAATGATAATTCTGTAGTTTTATATGCTGAATGAACCCTTTGGGAAATACATGATGTGCTGCTGCTCAGCATCTTTCATGTGACATTCCTACAGATGTTCTTTTGGCTCCAAGTGCTTCATGACCAAGATATCAGTTGAATCCCAAGAACTCCAAATGGGAGAGGAAGCCACGAGAGAGAGATGTCTTGTCTCTGCATAGAGCAAAGAGGTAAGAAATGAAAAAGACAAATAGAGAAATCTAAGAAATACTGGTATACATTTACCATTTACATGCTTGTGTTACATTTAAGAGATAGTTATTTTAAAAATAATTTAATCTCAGGACAAAAATACTGCTAAGCAGTTATATTTATCCCTAGTATAAATATAACCAAAGATTCAAAATCATAACACCTGTTCTTCAAAACAGAAACAAACATGACTATTTTATTTTTTTTTTAGTTTATTATTACTTGATTGCATTATTTAACTGTAATAATTACCCATATGAAGAAATGTTACAGAAAGGAAAGAAAATGGTGAGGTAGGTCTGAGGGAGACAGAAATGCATGTATAAAAGCAAGTTCTCAGCAATAAAAGAGAAATAATATTAATTAATACAAACACTTAAAACTTTTTTATTATGTTTTTATTATGAGGGAATTTACTTAAAAACATACAGTGAGGGTTGGAATCATATTTCACTATCTGTTGTTCATAAAAATATTATCTTTAATATAAGGAACTCAGACACAAATATTATGTTATTTATAAGGTGGAAAGAAGTGAGGAATTTCAGCCTGAAAAAGAATTGCATTTTCAGGTCAATGCAGCATAACAAATGCACTAGGTGTCTTTACAATAGACTAAAGACCAGGAAATTTAAATGAGCTTTTTGTTACCAAGGGATCAATTAGGCGTAGATGGCTGTAGAAGCCCCACAGGGATGAAAGGCAGACTGAATCAAGGAGATGACTCAAATTAAAACCAGTTCTCAAAACTGTTACTGATTATTTTTATGATTTCTAAATGCTTTGTTTTCTCTATGTTCAAATTGACACAGAGTAAAATTACAAATTTATGAAGAATACAGTTCCAAAATTAATAGCGTCTAATAAAAATAAATGTTCTGATTCAAAATCACATCCTGAAGAGTACCAAGCATTGGTCTGGAACATTAGCAGCTACAACAGGCTAATTTCTGGTTTTATTATCCAGTGGTCAGGGTGAATTATTTGGACTGAGTTCTGTTTTTATCTAGGTGTATTATATATACTAAAATGACATGAAACATCTTGTGGTGGCCTTGGTAAAAAAGGACAAAGATAGATTTGTATAAATCAGGGTTCTTAACAAAATTGATGGTGTTTTTTTCCTTCATCAGTACTGAGGTAGACTCGAGCACTAAAATGCACACTGTCTCTCTCTGTGTGGTGTTGCTTCTAAAATTAAATGAAAGTATTTAGGCCCAAAAGCTGAGAAAGTAACTCCTTTTTGAACTAATGGCTTCTCCAACTGCTGTGGCTGTGGAAGCAAAGTTGGTCTGTACAAATGAACCATCTCTGCACATGTTTTCCATAGCTGTAGTCACTAAGACCTTCCTATGAGACCTTCTCTTGTAGGTTTGACTTAACTTTTCACATGCCCTAGACTAAAAACAGTTACCAGAAATGACATTCTCAGTTTCACTATTTATCTATCACATGGTTCTTCTTTGAGATACACCTTGTAAACAGTTTTGGTACCAAAGCTCTCTCGTTCCCTCCTTTATTTAAGGGAATGTAGATTCATTTCTGGTGAATTCTATTTATATTTCTTGTTCCTTTCAAAGAAGGAAATACTCTTCAAAGTTAGTAATTTTCCACAAAAGTGACTGAGAATTGTGAAGCTGGTGAATAATTTCCCAGTGAAAGTCTAAAATAACAGAATACATAAAACACTAGGTTAATATATTTCTCAGATTATGGGTTTTGGGGTTAAGATTGTAGGTCTTCTATGGAAGTATAAGAGAAGAATCATAAGATCCTGAAAGCCTTAAAGTCTGGGGGAAAATATTCAAAGAAATGCTTATCCTAAGGCAAATTCCTGAGAATATCTGTGGAAAGAATTAGTTCAATGACACAAGCTTAGAATTAAGTCTTTCCGAAAGTTAAGTGCCAGTGAAAGCCATGTGTGAGTATACACTTTTATTTTTAGGGAGGCAATTTAAAGATATTTTTAAAACGGGATATTAGCTGTGGAAAATCACTGGCCCTTGAACCGAAATAAATAAAATATGACCTTCAGGACAAAATAATTCCTCCCATTTTACAGCTATTCAAACAGTGAAGTCAATTGGTCATTTGTTGGGTGTTCAACCCACAGAGAAATAAGCTCCCAGCATGGCTGATCAAGATTTATGTATTTATAAATATACACTTTTAGTTGGCAGACTTTCTTGATCAAGCACACCCCTTTTTTTAGAAGAAAATGGCACATTTCCATAAAAATGACAAGTAATAGTAATCTTTCTCAGACAGGCTTCTATTCTTCTGAGTGTTTTAGTCTGATGATCTGAACATGGGAACTAAGTGTTGAGGTCCTGTGAATAGTGCTATGTGAATAATTGTATTTCAGTACTTAAAAAGTGAAAA
Organism: Ceyx melanurus; assembly: GCA_024611195.1. Classification (NCBI taxonomy): domain Eukaryota; kingdom Metazoa; phylum Chordata; class Aves; order Coraciiformes; family Alcedinidae; genus Ceyx; species Ceyx melanurus. Next base: position 9,374 of record JANHGL010017315.1, read on the forward strand.
TGAAATTTCAAATTGAATAGAATGAGAAAAAAAAAAAAAAAAGTGTTTCTGATGAATTAAAGGTTACATTTATAGAGAAGCTTAGAGGAAAAGTCCAAGTAGATCTATGTCAGGTAATCTTTGGATCAAAGGTCAACATCTAGACATTTAATAATTGGTCTATTGAATCAGTATAAGTAAGACGCACTCTCCTTCTTCAGCAATTATCTTAGCCTAATCACTTTCTTACTATTTCCATTAAAAGTAATTGTATCTGAAATTGTTCAATCAATTCAATGTGGATTGGATTACACCCTCTGAAGACACAAAAGCTGTCGCCTGATACCACCATTGAAGCCATCTTACCTTCTCTGGAACCATCTTACTTTCTCTGGAAGCCAACAGTGTTTTGAATTGAGACTCAGGACATACCATTTGTTGAGGTGCAAAGCTCAGCACAGGTCTGGGTTCTTTGTGTGGTGCAGCATTGCCCTGTATGGCCTGGGGCTTATGGACAACTCAAGGCTGAGCCATCTACACAGATGTGTGTTTTCTCTACATAGATAAGGCCATAGACAGGAAATTCAAGGCTGAGTCACCTGCATCAACCAGATGATACTGAAACTTTCTTACGAACTATGAGCCAGAAAACCCATATACTGTTCCAAGTGGCTCTCTGTACTCCACAAGACTATTCACTCCAGGGATGCCTCTTAGCAGATGGCACAAAAAGGCTGCACCAGTCTGTCCTCCACAGTCCTTCAACACTATCCCTGTAGACTTTTCACCCTCAGACAGACTCGCAAGCCTTCCTATCTCACCTGGTGGTATACAATCACAGAACCTTAATTTTGTTTCATAAAAATGTCAACTGCAACACAGCCCCCAAGATATTATTAGACAATTTGAAACTAAGGAAACAGAGAGGGTGATAATTACATGTCTTGGAACTCAGGATCACTGAGAAACCTTTAGTCACTCTTTATGTAAGTGAATGTGTCAATCTGCACTATAGGGCATTAACTCTAAGCAGTACAGACACAGGTAACTTTGTGCCACTTGCTTTTGTAGACAAGAAGCATCTCTCAATCCTTTTAGTGTTGAAGACATGCCTTCCAATCCTGTTTCCATCTCTGGCCCCCTTTGCCTGCCCTCACTTCTCTGGAACTGGCTTTGCCCAACTTGCCCCATAAAACGTCTGTTTTCTACCATCTCAGAACTGATTTTTTACTGTACAGATAAAAAAAATATATATATATGATCTCTATCTGGAATCAGTTTCACAGAAATTACCAATGCTTTCTGGAGAAGTCCTTAAACAGGAAAAACAGGTTCCAAAATAAGGAATAGTTTGTTCTTCTATAATAGTGTAACTGGGAACACATTTTTGTTTGTTTTATTTTATATTTTTCTAGTACTAAAAATGTCAGGATTTTGAACCCTGACCCAGTAAATCACTTAATGACATGCTTAAAGCACATGAATGCCACTGCTGAAATAGTGGAAGTATTGCCTTGGATTAATGGAACAGAAGTGTATTTTATTTATTGTGTTTTCAGTTATCAAAAACCGTGCTGTAACTAACTTGATGTAACCCCAAAATCAGACTTGGGAATTTAATGCATAAAATAAGGGGATTTTTGAATTAATATTTTTAGCGTATTCGTATCTCTCACCAATAGAGTTATAATTTCAGGTGTTCCTAAATATCTCTATTAATAGGAATTGTATCAAGTCATCTTACATGACCAGAAAATTAGGTCATTCTGTATTAGGCCTTTTTGGTGATGCAATAATTTGCCTCGGAAGCCTTAGGAAAATATAACTGGAGGAATAGGAGCTACACAGACTGCAGAAGTGATACATAGGAAACAAAATTAGAGGGTTCTTCATTTTACAGACCACTTTTGCATTCCAGATGTTTTAACAACTACAAAATATTTTAATTATTGTTATTTTTAAAATTTTATCATAGTAACTGCTATGGTAATTATGCTGAGCATCAACTAGCACAGCAACAACCAGACTGCATAACTTGCTGTATTGTAAATCAGGGCTTCCCCAAGGCAGCCATAATTTGTATGTCCTTCTGGTTTGGCCTACTTTAACTTTTCTATTTCAGGGAATACACATGTGCTTTGTGTTACAGCAGGGAAGTCACAGCAGATTAAACTATGGTCTTTGGTGACTTTGACTTTTAGGTCATGCCCTGCCTTCGGTGTTGGAGGAAGATGGTCACTTATATAAAAACAAATTATGATTCAGAGAATTCCTACAGAGAGATTTAACCAGGGAAGTGTGGTTTTCACTGTGCCCTCACCAAGTCTACAAAGTCCCTATATAAACAGACCTGTGCTAGTCTAATTATCAGCTCTCTAATCCTTGCCTTGCCCATTACATATAAAGTGGTTTTCTAAATTCAAAATAGACAAGCTTCTGAGCCACAACATTTATAAGATCATGGCATCTGAGGCTGGAAAACAGATGATACATCATCCGGTACACCTCCCCAGCAGGACAGGGTAGCTACATAAAAATGCCCCAAATAACATAGATTTCACCACATCCCAAGCCAGCCAGCTAGTCCACTGTATAATTCATCCTGCTGCCACGATGCTTTCCATATATTTTTCTTGATACTCTGTTCCATAGCTCCAGCCTCTCACTTTGAACTTCGATCAAGTATGGCAAGGCACAGAACCTCCCTTCCCTCAGGACAGATTTCCACATTTGTTCACACAGTTATTTGCCTCCCATTTATGATTCTATGTCATTGCTGTTCTTCTGAATTGGGGAAATTTGTGTATATAAAATTTCTGTATCAACCAACACAGCCTTAGGATTTGATTTATTATTTTTTTTTATGTTTTTTTTTTTTGCACATCTGACAATACTACTGCACACACAGCTGTAAAACTGGATTTCTGAGTAGTTATCCTAATGACTGTAACCAAAGATTTTGTTACTGGAACAATGCCAAATGGCTGTGAAGATGGCTGTATCTTCACAGATGAAGGTAATACTTCTCCACCCTTAATAATGATATAAATGATCTTAATAGGCAGACAACAGATTTCCCTGAGATAAAGTATTCACTTATCTATTTATAAAATAGACTGACACTCCTCTCATTTCCTCAAGGTTGCAATTTAAAGGATTAAGTTAATGCTGTTTGATACCCTGTCCAGAGACTTCTTGAAAGATGAAGTTGTTGGCTCTTCAATAAAGAAAAGTTATTAAAGCCTCTGGTTTGGTTTTTGTTCTTGGCTTTTTTTTTTGCTTTTTTTTTTCTTTAAGTGAATGTGTTGGTGGTTCAAATAAATATCTGTCTAGACGGATGTCAGAAGTGAAACTCAATGATAATGACTTTCTTCTTGATAATAAAAAAGCAAACTGAAAAAAAAAAGGGGTTATGGTGTAAAGAACACCCAAGTTCTGAATGCAAAGACAGATCTTTTTGTCTCAATTACCACACAGTAAAGGGCACTAAGTCAATCAAACAATAAGTTCTCTTACATAGAGATATTAATAATATCTATGCTACTATGAGGCAGTGCATGTGTGTGTGGTAAAGCAGTTAGTAACTGTGGTGGTTTGAGCCCACCCAGCCAGCAGCAATGCACCATGCAGCTGCTCTCTCAGTTCTACTACTCTCCAGTGGGACGAGGAGGAGAAAATGCAACAAAAGGCTTATAGGGTTGAGACAAAGGCCAGAGAGGGCATGCTCACCAGTTACGGTCATGGGCAAAAGACAGACTCAACTTGGAGGAAACAAAACCCCATTTAATTTAAACAAAACCACCACCAAATTATCAATTGAATCAGAGTAGAACAGTCATAAATAAATCAGATCTGAAATACACGTTCCCTCAACCCCTCAGTTCTGCTTGGTCCCAGCTCTGCTACCTCTTCCCCACCAGCATGGGTATTTTCTATGGGATGACATTCTTCCAGAGAAAGACCACCACACAGGCTTCCCCAGAGTCACAGTCTTCTTGGGGAGCAGCTACCTGCTCTGGTGTGGGGACTTCCACAGGCTGCAGATGAGATACTGCTCCACCACTGAGCTCTAAGGGCTGTGAGGGCTCAGCCTGACATCTCAACATGCCTTTCTAATGATCTTGAAGGAAATAGCTCTCCCAGTTCCCACTACACTGGATGCCTCATTCCATTGAGAGGTTTTGTACACAGTTTGAAAGGTCTGACATCTCCCATGCTTCTCAAAGCTGTCTATAGTGAGATCAACTACTCATCAGTAACTGCTGCAAAATACTGAATATTTGTACACTTCAGTATGCAGTGTAAACAGCATCATTAACTTAAAAAAACCCACCATATTCCTCATTCTGAGTTAATAGGAAATATCTAATAGCTATAATTACTTAATATTGGACTTTTGACCATTACATCTTTATTTTCTGCTCAGTGATCAGTGGAAAATATGACATGCCATATTGCATCCTGATAACCAAAAAACAACTGTTGGTTTGTTGTTTGTTTTTTTTTATTTTGAGATACTTCAGTAATTATTTAGTAGCAAAAATATTGTCAAAAATATATTCCCCTAGAAAAATCAGTAATTTGATTTTCATCCATAACTAACTGTACAGATTGCTGTGACCCATGTACTAATCATAAGTCAGGCACATGGAGTTATTTCAGGAGTTGATACACTGATACACCATTTTTTTAGTGTAACCTATGAAGGTTATAAATTTAAGAGGTCTGCATTTGAAGAAAGAAACATTTATTCCACCTGTTTTTTATAGGTTAACCAAAGTATGTGATCTACGTCCCAAGTAATATGTCACCTGTAATTAGTCATAGAAATTACTTTACTGCAAACAACAATGTTCCAAGGACACTATGTTTCAATATTTACCTGTCAAAACCCAGTCTTTCTGGAATTAAGAGGAATGTAATTTAATTAAGAATTCTTTTTCTTCTTCCAGAGCATTAATTTACCATGTAATTTTGTGGCTAGTTTGAAGTACAGGTTCATGTTCAGTCAAACTCTTTAGCTTAATGAACACTGTCTAAATTTGATCTTGGATCAAAGAGAGAATGCACTGTCTATAAAACAAGAGAAATAACACTTCCCTGTCCTGGAGACATTACATATAAACACATCTACTTTCACACAAGGTTAGGATCCAAATCTTGCAGACAAAAGCAAAGATCTAAAACATTTCTAATCAGAAAATTCCATATGAAGAACAAATTTCATTATTATTTCCTGTTAACTCCTTGTATCAAACAGAATCTAGCAGCATTCTTCTGCTATCAGTTAGCATACCCTCTGAAGGGTCAGTGGGGTTATCCAAGTGGTAGTTCTGCTCCTTTTCTTAACAGAGAGATCCAAAAAGATATCACTGAGTGATTACTCACCTGTTGGATCAGCTTTTTCATATTCTTGTTGTGTCTTGTCAGTGCTCTTACTTAATCTGTCCACAGAATTTTTTATGGGTTGATGGGTAGTTAGTTATGAGGTTACAGTATCTGCACTGCACTGATGACAAGCAGTTTTGTGCTACCATTTCTTCCAGTAATGCTATGCAAAAGAGACAGTTACCAGTTTGTAATGTAGACTGAGGCAGACATGAATTCCCACCTTAAAGGCAGAGATAAGACAGACAGAGATAAGTTACATGATATAAATGATACATGATACATCCCTTCATCCTCTATATCTGTTGCAAGGATTTCTGTAGGATAGACTTTGAAAGATGACACATCAGTAAGACCTGCAATGCAGAGTGGATAAGAAGTGACATAAAATGCTTTACAGATGAAGTACTGTAAGAAAATAATTTCCTTAAGTGTATTTTCAAGCTCTGAGCATTAATAAATGAAGTTATGATTACCTGTGCAGTACAGCTACCACAGGTAGGTACTAAAGCAGATACAGAACTTCAGTGATGGCCACACAGCTCCTCTTGGGGTTGCATGGCTATTTTTACTCTGCAATCACAGTCCAATAAAGAAAGATACAATTCCTTCCATGGCTTAGTGTGTTGTCATCACAAGAAACAGGCAGTCTTGTAATTTTTAAACCTGCTTTTAATTTATAGTTATGGCAATTCTTGGACCACCCCAGATTTAAATTTTGCAAACACCTCATTTTGTTTTACAGTTACAGTGTTTAGAATTTGTTACTGGTGCTAGTAGCTGCAGATCTACTTATTTATATCATCCTCCTGCGTTTACATTTCCATCTATCAGTTAGACCAGTTCACACAGTAAGTCAGAAGCATTTTGTGTTAAGAGTGTTTAAATTTACAGGCTCAACAACTTCATTAGAATTGCTCTGGATCTGCAGCGGCTGTGGCAAATCAAACTATGGTTCACAGACTTTACAAAATCACTAGAGTTCTTTTAATGGACTTCTTTAATGCAGACAAAGAATGCAACAACCACCTCACTTTTATCTTTTCTATTAGAATACCTGCTATCTTCCTCTTTAGAACAGTGTAGTTACATGGATCCTACCTCAGCAATCAAATACAGGGTTTGCATTTGAATTTTCATATACTCTTCACTTAGAGGTTTCCAGGCATGATTTTTTACTTATCTGTCAGCATTTACTTAACTGGAGGTTTTACTACTGAAACAAATGCAGGTTTGACAACAACCTGTTTTATTTGCCTTATTAACAGAAACAAGCAGTAAAACTACCTTGTTTATTCTTCAGAGACCTGGCACTGTACTACATAAAGGCTTCACAGCCCTCGGGCATCTGTGTTTATACTCATCTAAGAGTGAATCCTAATATTTGAACATCTTTGTTGCCATCCTTCTACCTACTCTTTTAAATCCTTTAGGAAGAAGTCTCTCAAAACACACCTTGAGGCAAGACCATATGCCTATTTAATTGAAAAGATGCTGAAGCAAAGAACTCAACTGCCTTGCCTAAAGCCACATGTTTCTCTCGCCTTGAAATTGTGTGTACCTTTGCACTACTTGCTTTGCATCCAAACTTGTTGTGTAAGGGCATAAGGCTTGTGATCCTTAGAGAGCAAGTGAGAAAAATACAGTGAGGATTCACCCTGTGAGAACGTTTGTTTTTCTTAGGAAAAAAATCAGTCTCCTACATACACCAATATGTGATTTTTCTCTTTATTTTCTGTTCCATTAGGTCTCTTTCAGCACAGGAATCTTTCCCCATGCTCAGCATGGTTCCCAGCTTCCCCTTGTTGGCACCTCTTGCTGACAGCCAAAGTCTTAACATGGAGCAGCAGCTCCAGCTCCTGCTTTTGCGGCCTTCAGTCGGCAAGCAGGGGAAGGAGCCTGAGGCACCCACACGGCCCACCCTGATTGAGAATCAGATTTCAGACAAAAAAAGCTTTGTCCCGGGGCACAAATATGAAAATCACCTTGTTTGGATATTTCTGACTCTACTGGAGCTCCAGCCCTGGGTAATGTTGTGTTTGCAGGGAGCCAAGGAGCTGTGTAATAGCTGGAGATGTGTGTGGGGTTAGAAATGCGTGTGAGTGCATGTAAACTCACACTGGCAGGGAATTGCCTTTATTTGTATGTATGTCTTGTTTGAATAGATCTGCTGCACCCTACCTCTTAGCCAAACCCTAAATATGGCCCATAGTATCCAGTAGCTCCCTTGTCCCTTCCAGCCCCAAGTTCCCTTCTCCCAACAGGAAAATGAAACCAGGACTTTCAAATTGAGGAAACTCTTTTCAACTTGCTGCACTAACATTTTGGTACCACCTCAGGATACCTGAAGTCTAACTACTCAGCATCTACAATCTTAGCTGCAACCTGAGAAAATTAATAAATAGCACCCCACTACAGCTTGGAGAGCAGTTCTAGAGAGAGGCAAGATTTTGGGTTACGCACTAATATTTGATTTTTTCACTTAATATGCTTTTAATTCTCATAAAGTGAGCTTACATTTGGGGTTTTTCTGTGTCCTTTAAAAATACATACAATAAATTAGAAGGAGTGTTAAGTTTCTCATATCAGGATCCTTCAAAGAAATAAATCAATTTGGATTATGAAATTTTCAATTTTGCACATTTACGTTAAGAAAGAATAAATCTGGAGAATTCTATTAATTGAATATCAGTTTTTGAGGAAAAAGACAAATATTTCAATAAGATCTCACAGAATCACATCCAAAGACAAGTGGAAAGTTTCAGACAGTGTTCACTAACCTCAACAGGCACTGCTCATTAATGGCAGATTTTAATGGTCAAGTGCAGAATGTATGTGTGCCTCATACTACAGAAAGGTGCCAGTTATAATAAACCCATTGGGTAGATGATGAGCTCTTCTAACCTAAGGTCAGTGCTTGCAAGCAGAGGTTGTATTCTACACTGACAATCTAACCTAAGGTCAGTGCTTGGAAGCAGAGGCTGTATTCTCCACTGACAATGTCTCACGTACACATGCTGAGACACTGCCAGACAGCTGGCACATCAGCATAAAATTCAGTGCAACCTGCAGTTGTGTGAAAGAAATGGAGCAACTAGCACTGTGATTTAGCACTTGCTCCTGTGGTTTAACTGCTGTTGGCACAGTTTCCAGCCAATTCAAAGCAAGCCCAGGTATGTGTACATGACCTGTTATTGGAGAAAAAACAGGTAGACTTGACCTTGTCCCTGCTCCTCATTATACAGCCTCCAGGAGGCCTTGGGCACTGTCATGATTTACTTCTGTCTTTTCACTGAAGTTGCTTTTTAAAAAATTTTTTCTGTCCTAATATTTAATATTTTATTTTTCTTAAACAGATATGTCTTCTCCCATTCATGTGTCCTGCTATTACAATTATTAGCATTTCACTGTATTATTGTACCGGGATCTTCTCAGTTTGTTGGTATACAGAAACTTCTTATTAAAGCTATCTCTCTACATATTATCTTCTATTGGTTACCAAATTTATTTCAGTGCATTTTTGTCAAATGCATATATTATTTTTCATTTTCTTTCTTTGATATTCTTCTTCTGTATAAAACAGTAAGTATAAAGACTTAACAGTACTTTAATGATCCATCTCATTAAAAATGTGCAATTGTTAATGACTAAAATGCAATTCACCAAATTCTAAGTGATTCTATGCATGAGATCTTAATTGCAGAAAACTTGATTCCTTAATGAATGTATCCTAGACAAAGATCTATAGTAGTACTTTATAAAGAAATATATCTTGACAAATGTATATTTTAAAGTTACAAATGACTTGAAAAAGATATTAAGTTTTCTGGTATTTGCTAGTTGCAATGTAAGAGGTAGATGTTTGACAGCTGTACATTTGATGCTGTTAATCATGCTATCACAGCTTTCTGCTCAAGCTTTTCTGTATTTTTTTTGGTGGGTTTTTTTTTCTTTTTTCTTTTTTCTTTTTTCTTTTTTCTTTTTTTTTTAAATGCTACCCAATTCTACAAGCATTTAGTATGTTATGCAATGTTATTGACATATATAGAGGACCTAAGATCCCAGACAGGCATTTTAAATGTAATGGGTAGAAACCACATAAAAGAGTAAAAAAAAAAAAATAAATTCACAAAAGCTAAACCTTTTCCTTTAAACTAAAAAAGGATATGCAACTGGCATCTTTTTATTCTGATCCACTTAGTAGCATGCTGTTTAATGACTCTAAGTGATAATGTACTTAAATAGTTAATTCAAGGGCTAATCCTCCTCTAAAACTGAGCTGGGAACAAAAGCTGAAATGACTTTTTGAAAGAGAGGGATAGGAGGAATTCTGACCCTTCTGCCGACACTTTACAACGTGAAACCACGAAGCAATTGAGAAATCAGTGCACGGCACGTGGATTAAAATGCTTCCTAGAAGCAGCCAGCACTGTACATTGCCTCAGCCCTCCCTGAACTTTCTCAGTAAATCCAGCAGCCTGACAGCCCGGCTTCCCGCTGGGTGGATCCTGCAACTCCAGGAGGGAATGGCACTTCTTGTTTTTAATTAGCAAAGGTGAAAGGTGAATTAAAACTAGCTGTTTGGCAAGTCAGAGCAAGGGGCTGAGTTCTGAAGAGCACCAAGGAGGAGGGTGCTTGCTGCCTCTTTTTTTTTTTTTTTTTTCCTCTCCCTCCTTCTCTGAATGAATTGCCTTGCAGGAGGGACTGAAAATACAGCTTCTTCCTGAATCCACTGGCAGAGTTACTAAAGAGAGCTCAAGACACAACACTGCAGAGTAACGCCTTGGAATGTCCTCGCACTTTATAAACAATTGTCCTAGGGAGGGAATATTTTTACATGACATTTGCACAGCTTGACAAATGGCTAGCTGAGGCTGTGTGCTTCTCTGATGAACGCGGAATTTACCATAGAGATACCCCACAAACTGACCAAAGAGAGAGATCTAACTGCAGTGGGAAAGTAGAACTGGAACTTGGAGCCTTAAAAAGACCCCACCAAAACAACAAACAGCAGCAGTTAAGTGAAGAGCACAAGAATTTGATCTTGGGCAGGATGGCATCTGCCCAGGACCTTTTAATCCTGGCACTGTATGGCTTGTTACTAGAGTTACCGACTGGATGTCATGCAACAGATACGAGGCAGCCAAGGTTACGTCTGTCACATAAAGGTAGGTCAGTGTGTCAAGTTTTTAAAGACTTTATGCTAATGCAAGTTCAATGACTTAACTGAAATTTATCAGTGATAAATTATGGTCCTTTGACAGAGTAAATTATTTCTGTTCAGAAATCTTGTAAATTGCTTCCTTCTACTAAACTGCATCCATAATTAAGTTTACCGAATTCAGGAAGATTAAAGGTATTTACAGTGGTGATTTTAGGCTACTGAAATATTATTTCACCTTTAGATTAGCATGTCATTCTGTCTTATCCTCCATGCTGTAAGAAGGATCTGTGGTCTCTAATAAGAGGGAAAGAAATGCAGAAGATAACCTGAAATTATTTCTGAATAAATATACTCTTATGCATTAAGTACCCTTTAAACAATTGAATGTCTGTTTCACTTTTAGAATTCTATCTATCTACAAATACAGCCAAGGCAAAAAGACTGAATTCCTGTGCAACCATATGATTCATTTTCTAAACTAGCAAGTGTCATCACACTATAATTAAAATGACTAAATGCCAATGTAAGTCTGCTTGTAATTTAACTGAGTTACTCAAAGGAAAAAAAAATTTTTTTTTCTGTTGTATGTACATAAAATACTCTTTTGTTGTTGTTGTTTTACATTATTTAAGTTTCAGTTTACCTGAATCTTGAACCATTCTTCCTTAGCTCCTTGATGGGTTCTCATTACAGGTGATTTGAACTCCTACTTATGATTTGTTTTTAATCTTGTGTCTATATAAAAATACCTGGGTCCAATCATGACATTTCAGTTCTCTGCATCAGTACATAGATTTGTAGCTTACATACTTAACAAAGTACAAGCAGTTATTGCAGTAGGAGTGAAAGCAATGTAAGTGTGTAAGATAAAATGATGACTGGTCAATCAGTAATGTTTTAATATTACTTCTTAGGGAAAGATGAAAAGAAAATGCCTTTTTGCTGACATAGTTGGGAATGAGCAAATGCTAATTTACTCAAGAACACTTCTGTGGTTATGAAAGTGATAACTAAGCTGCAGCAGTGTGAAGTACATTAGAATGACTATTTTAAGTGTAGCTAAGATTTAAGAAGTAGCATCAGCTACAGCTCCACATACAGACAGCTTTAGTCTAAACAAGGTTTAATTGTGTTTTATATAGCAAGCTAAATTACCAATTATAAAGAAAGGAGAAGCTGAATAGGATAATTGGTCTGAATGTCTTGCTAGGAAGCTATAAGAAACAGGGTTTAGTTTTATAGGGCAGTGAAACATGTTTGAAAGAAAGAAAGATTTGCCATGGAAATCTGTCTTGTAAGTAAACAATTACTTGCTCTCAATGAAATAAATTATATGACCTCTTTTTAATATATAAGCCACTTATTTTTTTGCCTATGGTTTCATAGTACAGTAAGAATGAGTGACAAATGCTGATTATGTAATCTTTTCTCTCACTGTTGAAAATGTGCGTTTGGACATTGATTTATTCCTAGGTGTAATTACCAAGGCTATCATTATTATTGATATTTGTTTCTAAGAGAAGTGAGGAAAGCACAGTAAATGAGACAAACAGACCTACTGCTATGCTGGTCCAGGTCTCTGGCTTAGCTACCAGTTTTGGCAAGCCCCCCACTACGGTGCTGCAACTATTAACTGCTTCTGTGCTTACTTGTAGAAGTAACTGTTCTGCTGGTTGGAATCAGTGTACATTTCACTGCATGCTACAATCATTTTCAGCAGGGAGCCAGTAATTTGGCCATAACACATCATAACTGATATTTTCAAGGAGATTTTAAAACATCCATTTCTCACAGAGGGCCAAACCTCCCCTGCCCAATGTCTATTCCATCAGATCCAATGACACAAAAAGATCTGTCTCAAGTAAAATCTCAACCATGAACACAGTCACCACCATCTTATATTTCACCTTGTACAATACCCTGCCACATTTTTCACACTTATGTGACTGATTTTACAAGCTGTGTCACAGTCAGTGTGTGCCTGACCACATATCCTGAGCCAAAGGTTAGAAATGGAATACCTGCCTGCACCCTGGGAACAGCTACTGCAATCCTCCCAGTCAAAAGAATGTAGCGACCAAGCATGAAGACAATGAGTAAATGTCATTGCTGTATTCACTAATCAAACAGGAACAGCAGGAGGGTCTCTCATCTTAATTGCATTTACTCCAGAGAAAGGCTGCTGTGGGTACCAGCTGGGCGCAGGGTGGTTGCGAAGAGGCGGTCACACACCCTCTCTGCAAAGCTGCTCCAGCCTGTGTTGTGAGTCGCCGTGTGGTACAGATGACGAAGCCCATATGTGTAAGTTTTCAGCGGGGAGTAGCTGTAAATTCATTTGAAAATTTCATTGAAAATACCCTGAAACATGAAAGTAAGGATGCCTGCTCACTGCCTCCCTTTGTAACTGTGGGTGCTGGTGGTTAATTGGGATTCAGGACATTGAGAGATAGGCTGGTGATGACTGGTAAACTCAAAGCTGCAATGATGAATATGATGAGATTTATGGACAAGATTTTTTTTGTTGTTGTTATGGAAGGAGCATTTAAAACTAGTCTCTAAAGAGCCGAGAAAAGGCTTCCACAAATTAGAAACAGAGACTCTGATTTTTATGAACTCACAAATTCTTTTTTTTTTCTTTAAAAATGATGCTCAGTGAAAGTGTAAAGAACTGACAGGAAAAGAGAACTTTTTGCTCCCACAGCAAACCAGACTTCACCTGCAGTGCACATATGCCTCCAAACCCACTGCAAGATCAGGTCCTAACCCTTGCACAGAAGGGTCACCTGATGGATAGGAATACCACAATTCCCTTGCCAATTAAGGGATATATTGTGCAACCCCTGTTTGACTCTATGGCCATTTAGTCAGCTTCAGTGGGAGTTAATGAAAGACCTACATTCTTGAACTACTGTTAAACCTGTCAAGTTAATGCAAACTGTAATGGTGATTTTTGGTAAGGTAGAGGATGACCTTTATTCACAGTAAACTCATACATGAGAATTTTGCCATTCCTTTATATGGGATTATAATTAATCCTATAACCACCTGACAGACCATTTTGTGGTTCTAACTTCATTTTTAGTAAACCAAACTTTGTTTATATCCAGGATTCTAAGGTGTTTTCCTCAAACCATCAGCTTGTGTTTATCAGAAAAATTACACTGCAATTAGCACCACTTGTGGTATTTAGTGGTATAGTTGCACTAAAGGTACAGTGTTTGATGATACACAAGAAAGATCTTGCTTAGTGTAATAATGAACTCCAATAGCTTCAGGTTGATTTGTAGAGGTAAAAGTATTATCTCTTCTTCAGTATTACATAAAAATAAATTTCTATATTATTAAGTTACAGGTTGACAACTACATTTAAAAATCATTAGCTCATTTTACATACAGTACAGACTCTACTTAATGAGGTGTTAATGGAAGCCAAGCTGCAGCCCCTGTTCTTTATAGGCTGCTGTGGTTAAATTCTTTCCCAGTATCCCACAGTTCAAGTTCTTGCAATGGGAAATATATAATTAAGGTGAAATCAGCACATACTGCATGTTAAAAAGTAACTATTTACATTACAGACTGAAATGGATTGGGTTTCCAGAGGACAGGAGGGATATATTTATATAAGCCTAGGAGAGCTACACTAGAATCATGTAGGCCTGATGAGCCCATGAAAGATGTAATTGTATAGTTCAAGCATTACACGTTTTGCTGTGTATTTCTAACTGGGTTTTTTCCCCCTAGTTAGTGAATTTGGTAAGAAGCAAAGGTAACACAGTAATGCATATGAAAGGTTGAGCCCTTACAGTGGTCTGTACAATTTTGTTGCTGCAATGGGATCTGATGTAGTCAGTTATGTGCAGAGATTTGCAGATCTTGAGATCTGTTTTCTCTTTTACTCATTCACATTGCTCTTGAGTGACTTGAGGGATTTTGGCATTACCCGATCTCAGGTTGTATAGCTATGCATTGCACACTGTTCTTGTCTGGGAAAAGTATGGTTAAGTAGCAGTCGTGCCTTCATTATCCATCTAAATATCTCCCTTGTACCTGCTTTTACTTCTCAATTAGAGCCAAGATGAATCAGGTAAAACCAACAGACTGAATTTAGAAAGAAATAATCTAGATTAGAAAATTTATTCTCAGAGTGAAAATAAATCAAATAGCAGCCGACGACTAAGGAAGGGAAAGCTGTAATGCTGCAGAAGAAAAGTGATACCCTCTATGTTCATATTTAGATTTTAATATGTAGAATGTATAATATAAACCATGATGTGTAATATAAGACATTTCATATATAAGTATTTAAGTTTCTTACAGGCAACTAATCATCTTTGAGGGTTGCTGATGCCTATTACAGCAGAAAAAATATCTCATTGTCACTTGCAGGAACCCATCTTTTAGGACACCCACTTTAACCTTCTTGATAATTGTGATTTAGAGTTTATCTTAATTAGCAGTAAGAGTTTCATCATGCTTATCCATTGTATCATTACCACAGTAATGTGCCTGTTCTCTAGCTAGGTGGCAGCACCATTTACTCAGGGACTATTGACTAAACAAAAATGTAAGGAATTTTCAGACATTGTGAATTCTGAAGTAGAAAAATGTACTTCATACAAGTATAGTATTTGAAATTAATAAACACCTAGTCACATAAATCATGACTAATAAATGACTAGCTGAATAACCCATTACTGAATCATGACTGATTCAATTTTGTGCATAAAAATGTTTTTGAACAGCTTTCACTGTAATAGAATTTTGGTTTTGAATGACTAGGAAAGACTAGTTTTCCAACCAAGGCAAATTCAAGAAAGACATTAATTCATGCTAGACATAAATCACCTTTTTTTTGGTACCAGAATAAGGATTTAGCTTGTCATCTATGCTTACATTATAGCCCAGAGAAGTCTGTATAAAAAAAGATAGATGATTATATGCATGTGTACACACACATATATATACATATCTATAAAATATGCGTGTGTGTATATATAGCAGACTGAAGTTTGAATTTTTCTTGCAGTGAGTTAAAGAGCAGTATATTTCTGAGGGTTTAGGAACTAAAGACCTGTATTATCCTGTATTATGGCTTCAGGTCTAAGTGTGTTTGGATATAGGGCTGGTAACCGGAATTACAAGTATTTGAAAAAAAACACATGACAAGCAATCTCTTCTTACACAAATTCTGGGGCTGCATAGAACTCAATGGCAGCTTAGAAATGGTTTAGGGAAAGATACACAAATCTCTGGGCCATTTGTAGGGTAAAGAAGAGAGCTTTTGCATCCCTTCTCTCACTGGACAGACAACTGATTAGGACAAGATTTAGGTTTAATATTCATCCATGTTATAAGAGGTCACTGGCAGTAAATTCAGGAGGGTTTCCAAGTAATACCAGAGGGACCTGCTCACCAAGACAGGACTTTTTTTTCGGCTAAGAATTTGTGCTAATTCCTTTCATAACTGTGTTTTGTTGACAAAGGCTTCTGTAAGTATTGCTGTAGCAGAACTCTGAAGTGATAAGCACCACCACCAGAGATGCAAGAAGCAGACTGTTTGCTGCGTAACATCAATCATTTTTCTACTTTTGCTTTAAAGAACTAAGTACCATCTGAAGGTGCAAAACCAGAATATCCTTCATGCTGCTGCTTCTTTTATACAGCTACCTCCCGGCTTTCACAGTGATAACACCATCTGCTATTATAAAGTCTTCATCAGATACTGTACTCATCATTATTTCACTGAAAGTGAATATTGTGTTTTACTTAAATTAGGATTAATGCTTTTTATATGATTTACAGGATGTTTTGAAAGGGTGAGCATCTGTTTCAGGCCTTTTGAGAAACTTTCGGTCAATAAATATTCTGAAAGTGTGCAATGGTAATACTAAATATTATTAAAGCTGCCACCCTAGTTTTCTTTGTGTAGCCAGGAAAATAGGATGAAACTACAGCAGCCAGTCAGCATTAATAAGAATCTTAATTTCTTAAAAAAATTTCATAGCCTGAAGGGTTAAAGATAATAATCTATATTTTACAGGAATAAAAGCCTTCTTAACTTGAGTATACTATTTAAAACATTTTGTGTTGGTTAGTTAATGTTTGGCATTTAAATAATTGGTTAAGCGTTCATGATTAAACATGAAAGAAAATGTTAGAAGAGAAAAAGAATGAAATTATTGCATTAAAAAAAAAAATCTTAAGTGTAGTTTAGTTATCATTCCAAACTCCTGTAAAGAAAGGAGGTAAATAACTTTAAAAAATCAGTATTTTTTACTTTTTTAAAATAAACCTATTTAAAGCAAAGAAAATGGAAATTCTAGTCACTGAGATTCTGTTTGAGGGACTGAATGAATTTACAGTATACATTATTACAAATACAATCATCATGGTTCTCTCAGACCATAGTTCCAAAAATAAATAGTACCAACCTATTGTTTCCCCTCTTCTCTTGATATTGACAAATTCTTTTATCCCTTCAACTCAATTCTTACTTTCTTCAAGGCTACAAATTCTTATTGTGGAACAGAGATTTCACCCTGATAATGAATTCAATGGAAAGCTGACTTCATGGTGTTTCTTCTCTAAGCATCTTCTGTTAGTTTTGATGAAGCTATAAATTGATCTGCTTTCATTCATGCTGCATCCCTTTGGCAAGCTGTTTTATAGAAGCCTCAGGTTTGTTATTTTTCCCTTTCAAAACAATGTAAAGTAGAAATGTATTTTTAATTCTTTTTTTTTCTTATCCTGTTATTATTTTCTTGCATATAAAGATGATCTAAGCAAAAGTGTTTTGAGATTTTTTATTTTTTTTTAAATTAAGAAGCAACGTTAGAAACACAAGGAAAGGTTTCTCTGCCTTTTCTCAGGGTTTCTCTGTGACATTTCTTGCAGCTAGACCTTTTCAGAGGATTTGTAAATTGCAACACACTATGCTCAGGCATCTGGATACACTGTTCCAGCTGCACTGCTCCAGGTGCATATGTATTATCTCAGGGATGAATCTTTGTTTCTCTACTAGTCTACTCTCATTCTTATTTTAGCTGTAATTTTCAGGACTTCTGGAATATAATGGCATGACAAAGGTTCCTTTTACAGTTTCTGTGCAAGTATGTACAGGAGGTCTGTAACCACAAAGGTGTCAACAAAGTGATGCCTGCCAAACATCTTGGTCCTGGCCTGACATGCAGACTGTGTGTTTAGCCAATAACTGCAAAACTTGGATCTGAACTTTAGCTGAAAATTATTTTTTGAGGGAATAAATGTTGAATCTCATTTTTAAAGTCATTTTTTATTAGTCTCAGGTGAAAGCAGATAATTGGTAGTTGATTATGCCATGTCTTGCTGTCCTGTCTCAATATAGTGCTTGGCATGCTTTATTACCTCAATCAGAATCTGCTCAACTTTTAAGAAATGTCAATGAAAGTCTTTAAGTCACATATAATGGCCTAAAATCAGTCCTTGAATACAGGCAATGTTTCAGATTGAAACCACTTGCCTGATGGTAGTGCCATGCATTTACCTCATACACTTCACAGTACAAAGCCAATGAAGATTACAAGGAAACAGCAATGCTCTGACATGTTCAATACTCTGCTATGTTATCTCTGCCTTTCATAGAGAAATTTTTCAATGTTTCTGCAGGTTAAAAGTCAATGCAAAGGAAACCATGTAATCTGATGGCAAAGGCTCATTTGCCAAAGACATGTAACATCTATCTTCTAAAACTGTATTATCATTCTTAGTTGAATTTGCTTGATAGAAGCTTTCAAACCAAGTTGTGAAGGGTATCTTTCCAGCCCAGAAAGTTTGTATGACAGACATGACACATTTGTGCTTTGTGTGATCTGCTACTTATATGGTTCAAAAATCCCTGTGAATATTAAGTTTTAAAATACAAAAGATATAAAATGCTAAAAAAAATCATTCTAAAAAAAACCCAGACAAAAAAGACACACCAAAAAACCCTCCTCAACCAAAGCCTGTTAGCCAAAAATAAGAGAATGAAAAAATGTATCACTGAGGACTTCTCATATCCCTTTGGCGTGAGCAGAAGACATTCATCATTTATAGAAGTTTGATGACAGGCAATATATAGCCCTCTTCAGGCAATGATTTGGCAGCAGCAGTTAAGGAAAAAAAAATATTTATGATCATCATGAAATCGTGTTGCTATCATTTCTGCTTCATCACTACTGAAGAATTTCAAATTTTAGGAAATTTGCTCATTTAGCGCAGCATGTAAAGTTTACCCTCTGTTTCTGTATTGTTAAATCCCACAAAATATATGTAGACTGCAAAGGTTCTCATCTGTAATCTCTGGAATAATTATGTGCTGGGTGGTTTGTTTTTTGGTTTGTTTTTTTTTTAAACTATTTGCAAAATAATTCTCTACACCAAGGAACCAATACATTCAGTGAAAGAAGACTTCACTCCTCTTAACATCCTTAACATCCTTAATGTTTCCATTCTCTACTTCTTCTGTGTTTATTTTTATCTAAAGGATTCCTGACTTCATACTGTGAAGCAATTGAAGCTTCTGTGGGGAGTTAAACAATGGGCTTTTTACTGTTGCTAAGTTTGCTTTATAGGCTTTTTCTTACAACACATTTGTTTAATAGGCCTAGTAAAATGTTGAATGCAGCTGTAAATATATCTTTTATTTGTTGATGTGCAATAAACATCACAGGGATGTTGGTCTTTTCTTATTCTGATCTTCCTGACACTGGTGAAAGGAAATTGTAATGAATGAAAAGTGCCTTAAACTGATTGCAGAAAACAACAGTCGACAAATACCTAAGGGTCACTACCTTGTTTCTCTTAACAGATGGTTTCTCCCAGCAGTGTTAAAACTTAATAATAGTAAAATAATAGGTTGTTTGATGTGAGGGAATTATTCCAGATAGAACCATTCACTGGGGTCATCACTGAAGGTCATTTTTCAGCCAGAAAGCTAAAGGTTAGCAAGTGTTGCACAATTCCATGAGCTCCTGCGACTCTGTGATTAAGCTGAGTGCTTCCCCTGGGTGTGTGCTAAAAGCCAAGAATAAGGAAAACAAACCCGTTGCTTTATGTATTAAATATTTCATCTCAGTTGATTGAGAACGGTATGATGCAAAGCTTGAAAATATGTGTTGTCTGGGAGCCCAGAAAGATGTAAGATGTCTTAGAGATCTTATTCATGTCATTGCTGAAAAATGTCTTGTCTTTGTGTGCCTGCATTTACATGCAGCAAGTCATTATTTTCTCTTCTTTGCTTATCTTAGGTATGGCCATGTCCTTCTGCATATTTTCAGGTTGCACAAGCACCTGAGGTAGTAGCCATTTCTAAACACACTATTGTGGAAGTGTTCAAGTATTCAGCAGGTTGAGCATTTATTATAGCTCAGAACCAGGTCCCAAGCTCTACCAATTCCATAGTATCCCTTGTTTAGTGACTGCAGCTTCTGAGTCAACATTCAAATACTGCAATGGGTTATTTAATTTCTAAAATACTTGAATAGTTGTAAATAAAATGCTTCACAATTAGAAGATAAAATAAGCAGTTACAGTAAAGAGTGGTTCTCCAACAACAGCTTTGAATGCTGTACCCTGTCCTTAAATTCTACTGCTGAGATGAATTTGGAATAAATGTCTGATGATAGGTAGATATTGCTAATAAGTAGTGTGGTTTTGATCTAATAATCATCCTAAAGATGAGGACAAAGGTGTAGTCATTTGAGTAGTGTCTAGAGCAGTGCAAGTGGTTACCACAGCTGCTGGACACGGTTCTCTCAAGACCATAGTAATGACTCAGATGTGTTCTGAATCTGCTTCAGTGCACAATATGCTGACTTTGTTTCAGCACAGTATGTTGATTTACATTAAAGACGATATGCTGACTTAGGGTAACCAGCTTTCAGAACAGCTGAGACTAAACTGATGCACTATAGAAACAGATGAGCCTCTCACAGCTGTCTGACAGAGCTCAGCTATTCTCTGGCTAAGAAGCAGTATCAGAGGTTATATACAAGTTATTTCCACCGCAAAGTGGCCTTATAGACCATATCCTAAAACTTTGATTCTGTAAATGCTTGATCATGTGTGTAACTTTTAATCAAATTACTCCAATGACTAAAACTTAAGTTGGGGGTTGTTTGCAAGATCAAAGCCTAAGGTACAGATTATTCGTGGCCATCCCTGTAGTGTGTCAGTTAAAACCAATCTTGCCAAAATTGGATCTATTTTGTCCATACCCCAGGCAGTACAGAGCAGCATGAAACTCTGACAGTTTTGATTTATTTGTATAGCTTCATTTTACTTTTTTTTTTTTTTTTGGTTAAAACACTTATGAAAAGACTTGAGACTTCCAATTTTCCATGTTCATTGTTTATAAGGAAAATGGTATTTTCAGAAAACATTTCTTAGAGGATTTTTATAGGGCGCTGTAATATGTGTAGGTGCTTGTCATTTAGAATTGAGAAATAGATGTTACAAGTGCTGTATCTGTAATTTTCTTGACACAGAACAACCTCTTTGTGAGAAAATGTAACAAATTACTTCATAATAGCAGGTTAATAGATTTATTTTTTTGTTGTTTCACATTTACTGCTTTAACATGTAATAGTACTAAAACCCTTCAGCTGTAAAATT
Organism: Ceyx melanurus; assembly: GCA_024611195.1. Lineage (NCBI taxonomy): Eukaryota > Metazoa > Chordata > Aves > Coraciiformes > Alcedinidae > Ceyx > Ceyx melanurus. The sequence continues at coordinate 30,537 of JANHGL010017315.1, forward strand.
AGATCTTTGGGATGTTGAAAACTCCTTGTACTCTTAATTTTAAAGTACAGCAAAACTAAAAAACTTACAGCATGGAGAATTGAAAATAATAATAACTTATGTTTATACATTCTTGTGAAAGAGCTACTGAAGTGTGCTGTGAATTTGATAACACCATAGAAATGCTCTACCTTGGGATTGCTGAAAGGTAACAGACATATTGACATGTACTGATATCTGATACTATTGCCTTGGAGTTTTGGAGGACCCATGGGGAGTATCTGAGAGTTAGAATTGTCGTGTCTTAGCATGTTCTGTATTTTAAATGGTGTAAAGTATAAATTAACACAAAGAAACTAGATTTCTAATCTATGATGAAAAGGTGTTTCAGGGTTTTTCTGAATTAGTCATACATTATATCCATGACTGCATCCTGCTACAATCTTGCTGGCATGGTTTGGTTTCTGTGTTTAACTGTCCACAACATGATGGTAAATTTCTACAGATGTGGATTTCTATGCAAACTCTGTCTCAGTAGCTTTGCTTTATAAGTGGTTGGTCCTTGAGTCTGTAAAGTCTGCTCTCCAGACACTGAAATGTTGATGGCAGAGGTTAGTTACTGCATCCACCTGAGGCCCACACTTATGGTTGTAACTGCACTACAGAAGTGCAGCGTAATAACATTTTCTGTCAACATCTTGGAGTTCTGTTGTTGTTTTCTAGCATTACTTAGTCACTACGGGATTGTTTACACGCATCTAAAAATGCAGCTGAGGGCACCTTGCAGAGTGGAGTTAGATCCTGGTAGCAGCATGCATAATGGGATTAGAAAGCCTTCAGGCTGACTTTAATGTTGTTGATTGGAAAGGACTTGTTTTTAGCCGATCAGTTCCTAAGCTGATCAGTTACTGATTTTTACCCCTGTAGAGACATCACACCCGTAATTAAAATATTTCTTTAGTGAAAGAGGAGTTTCAGTCCTTTTCTTTCAATGACAGTTTTTCTCAACTGGGTTGAGTGGATCACCCACAATGTGTTAAGAATATATTAGATTTGAGAAATCTGCATTGACTTTGAAGTTTTATGAAAAGCTCCTGGGATCCTCAAGTACTTAAGCCATGGTAAATTTGATAATTTTTTTTTCCCAGTAGGTTTATCTAACCTAAATGTGAGAGTAAAACTTCCTTCCAAGTACGTATTGTTTTGCCTAGTGAGACCAAAATATCTTTGAGCAGCATGACACTGTCAATGAGAAGTATTAATAAGGACATGCTTTAATAGGAGGCAATTGTTAAAGCAAAAAATAAACATGAAAATTGAAACAAATGTATTCTATTCTCCTATGTACTTGGATCTCATGTCCCTTGGGCTTTGTCTGCTCTTTCTCCTATTGTAGTAATCTAAGATCTCTTTAAAACCAGCTCTTTTAATATCTCCACTTCTCAACAAACCCTTCCGAAACTCACCTCTCCTGATTCCTAATGTCTTCCTACTGCAGTACACATAATGGTATCCCAGGCAGTAAAGTCTTACAGTAACTATTTCCCTCTCATGTAACCTTCAAAAGTATTCCTGGAAACCCTTATACTCATTAATGACTTTTTTGGCTGCCTACATAGACAAAATGAGGCATGATTGTTTCTGTATGTGCTTGTTGACCAGTCAGTTTGAATGTGCTTACTGACCAGTTACATGATAATTGGATTAACTGGATGGTGACTTTGGACTCCCTTTTCATTAAGGTACTAATGGAGTGTTTCCATTTCTTAACTATTGATTTTCATGAAACTTGGAAAAACAATGTTTTTTAGATTGCCCTTACTCCTTACTTTTCACCTTTTTCCCAAGAAATTTCAAATTGATCAGAGGGATATAATTTTCTTAGGAAAATTATTGTTGTTTTCACCACAAGAGAATCAAATAAACTTTACTATGATAATCATCATCCTCTCTTTCAGCCCTTCCAAAATGGCATTTCCATAGTGGTCAGATAACCCACTATCAATTCAGTGGCAATTAAATAATATTTTCCAATAGTTTCTTGAAAATTTCAATTTCCTATGTTGCAGGTAGCAATTACTAGAAGTCCAGATGATCACTAAGCACAATTTAGTCTGAAGATCATTTATTATATGAGTAAAAGGCACTAGGTCTGTATTTTTAGGGATTAAAATAATACAAGTAATAAATACATAGAGTTTGTATCTTTTTTGGGGTTTTTTTGTCCTTTATCATTAATTGTGGTAACAGTGTGGTAATGAGTATTTGGATGAGCTTTTCTGTGATACTCCCTGCTTTCAGATGGGTTAAGGTTATTATCCCAGCTCTTCCCCGTAGGATTTTGACATTATCTTATTTCCAGAGGAGTCTTGGAAATGTACATATGTGGAGCTTTCTAGAGAGAGAATATTAAAGCAAGGAATAAAGCCAAGGAATAAGAAGCTCAGGTCATCATAGTGTTAAAGGAAATTAACATCTGGGAAAAAAAACCAATCCCAAAGCCAACAACAAACAACACATAGGTCTGTATGTCTGTAGAAGATGATAAAGTCCTTACTAGAGAAACATAGAGACTGGGAAGTTTAGAGAAGAGCAGAGAGCTGGTGTAGTGAGGCACGGCTGTATCTAGACTATATCAATCCCACTACATCAATATCAGCCAGTTTTCACCAAAAGACTTAGTAATATGAACAGTTGTTAAAAAAAAAAACAAAAACAAACATCTTATCAGGCTAGCAGCTGACAATTGTGTAGACAAGCAAGATAAAAATTTCTGTGGTTATCTGGGGATATTCTAGTTTAGAATAATATCAAAAAAAGCCTTCTCTGTTTACTTTATATTATCTTAGATGGTGTCACTCAACACTGAGTGATAAACCATTAATTGGTTTATGTTGTGCTAACAAGTAGTTTTGTTTATCAGTAACCTCCAAAGTTCCTAAGCATTGGAGCAGCATTTGACTTAAAGTGTTTTTAAATACTAAGTGAGATAAACTAACCTTTTCTTCACTTATTGATTGTACTTGTAAAGGCATCCCAGAGATTCTAGTGTGCTGATGAAATTTCTCCTTAAGCTACTGCCATTTATTCTTTTGTAATGTTTATCTAGATACTGTTAATTGACTTCAATTTTGCAGAAAGTTTAGGAATATTAAAACAAACCCCGTTGTTCCTCTATTGCCAGAAACAGTGGCAACACTTTTAAAGATAAAATGATGTGTTATCTTTCAATTCTAGATTCCACTTCCATATCTCTTAGCAATGCTGTGACTTCCATATTATTAAATTGAGCTACAGTACTTTTCTTTGAAGTTCCAGGTTCTAAAATCTAAAATGTTTTAGTAATATAACCATTAGTCTTTTAAAGTTGTAGTGTTTTACATTGCAAAGAATTCCTGGAAACAGAAACCTTAAGTATTGGAAAAAAAAGTGGACAGCAAGCAGAAAGAGCTTTGCGTTTATTTCTTGAAATATATGTATTTTTTGGAAGTCTGATCCCTCATTTTAACACCTGCAAAGCAATGTTAAATTGCTCATTTGTTGCAAGGAAGCTCATACTTGCTTCCACAGAGTTTTTCCTGGTTTTGAGTTTGACTACCTATTATTCTTGTTTCACTGTAGCTTTCTCAATCACAAAGGACCCAGGAACACAAGCAGTTGCAACGGGTTAGTAAACTAAATAGCATCTGGGCACACATTCACAGCCTGCAGCAAATATAAGTTAACTTCACAGAACCATTGTAATTGGGGGCCAAAATTACTGTGATTTTGAGACATCTGGTTGTCACAAGTCATTTGATGCACTTGAACTTGTCATCTCATTATAACTTGGTCAAACAACAAATCCTCAACAGCTCCTGTGCCATGGTTGGTTCTCTTCTTTTGGCCTCTCTGGGTTGTTTCTATTTTGATGCAAAAAAACTCATCTAAGAATCTCGCTGGTTTGCCTTTTTTTTTTTTTTTTTATCTTCTTTTCCTGATTCTTCCAAGGTCCAGAAATATCTATGATTGGTACCATGTGTTAATGTAACTTACAGCTAGTAATACAAGGATTTAAATGAACTTTATATTATTTTGATCCTTTAAATTTTATTTTTGTGTATGTTTTGCTTTTGATTTTGTATCTCTTCAGAAACTTCATACCATAGAGTTAATTTTTCTTTTTTTTCTGTTTCTTTGGGGTTTTTTTTACCCTTTTAAAAATATTATTCCTCCTTTAAGACAGCCAAATTTAATTCTGACGTGGTTGGTATTATTTAATGTTTCACGTATAGATATTTTTTCAATTTTTGACTAACATTTCCTTTGGTATGTTCTAAAACAAGCCGTTCCAAGACGGAATCATTTAACATACAAAACAGCACTTCCTTAAATGTTTTCTTTATTATGCCAGATAATCAGTTTATAAATGGCATGTCCAAGATATTTTCTAATGTAATATTATTCTTTTGTGTGCACTCATTGATCTCAGCCAAGACCACGTCATTAAGATTCTCTCCAGCAGAAGTAGTACCATATCTTTATGGCACTCTCCATGTTCTATACAGACACATCAGTTTAAGAAATAAATACATTTCTCATATTTTAGAATGTACTTACTTTCTTTCAACAGTATTTACTTAGCATGTACATGTTCTTGTTTGTAGGTTACAGCACCATTTCTACACATACTTTTGTGGCCTATATCTCTTGCTCAGTTTTGGGGTAGTACGGATAAAGAAAAACTTAACTTTATATACACACATATATAAGAGGAGTTTCTGTTATGTCTGATTGCCATGAGTGGATCTTTCTTTTACTGTACTTGAATATTAATTTGAGAATCAAAAAAACCCAATAAATTTTCAACTCAAGATAGAAGATTTACTTTGACTTACTAAACCAAATTAGTCCAAAAGAAACCAGTTAATTTCAATGAGTTAGTTGCTAATCTGCCATTAATATATATCTTTATTTACAGTGATTTTTATTTACAGCCTAGTTAAGAAGCAGATTTCCAATACTGATAGATTTTGTCAGACCTTTTTATTCTGTGGAGTATTAAACCATTTGTTTCCCTATAGGTCACTTGTGTCTACTGAATAAAAGACATGTTTTTGTTTTCCTAAGCTGAGCATTTCTAAATTGAATACCCTTTTGTATTTGTTTCTGTGTTAAAAGCATGCATTCCTTTGGATAAGGAATTTGTAATGATGACTAATGTTAAAAGAACAAGTGGGATTTGTTTAGAGTTGTAAAAATCAGTGCATAATGAATTCAGAAATATCTGATGAATCATGCTCTATGTAACTTCAAGAATAACTTTGAAAAGGGGAAGAGAAAGGCCAAGGCCTCCCTGCTTGCATATGTATCACATTTGTATTAATTTTTGTGTGCATTAAGTTCAACAACAAGATTTGAGCTATATTTTGCTTGCTGAAGCTCAAGTTCAGCATATCCTCTGAACATGTGTTTGGGACTTCTGTGAGCATATCCTCTGACTTTTTAGTGCTTCAGTTGGCTGAGGCTCTTCTGATCTATTCCAAATTTTGAGGGAAGTTGAGTTCTTGCAAGTCTAATTAGTTTTGTTTTCACTGCAACATCACTGTAAAATCTGGACAGAACTAGCTCACATACCACAGCCCAAGCTGGGCTTTTCATTTTGGTTGAAGTATTCCTAAACTTGGCCTTGGGTTTCTTGTATGAATGAGAACCAAGTAAAAGCCCAAATTAACCATGTGGTAAAGATGTGTGGCACTTTCAAACATTGCTTCTTTCTTTCTCTTAGTAAGTAGCGAAATCTCCTCAAGGTATTAGAAGTATTCAATTGAATCTGTGCTCCTTGATAAGTAAAGCTGGGTTCAGACCCTGGTGGTTACTCAACATATTCAGGCACAGGATTCCCTTATGATTCATGAAAGAGATTAACTATGTATTTTTTCTGGGGTTTTGTAAATCCACACCCAGTTTCTGGTTGCTTATGAGTCTACAGTCCTTTCCATATTAGCTATCACTATATCCCTAGAGTTACATGTGCTTAGGCTCTGTGGTTGCACCTATACTAGAAAATAGTCTGTGACCATCCTCTGAAACAATTTCAGGGCCAGGAGGAAAGGAAAGGAAGTCAGTCATTCCTTTCCCTGCTCTGCCCACCCATCTCAAAAAAACCAAACCCAACCAAAAACCACCAAAACAAAACAAAAAACACACCAAAACCAACCACATCTGAAAACTCACTACAGTTTCATTCAGGATGGGACAGATGAATGTGTCAAAATTGGGTAAAGCTGCACCACTGGGACACATTTCCTCTGGCATGGCTTCTTAAAATTACCTCACCAGACTCTGTGCCTATCTATTCTCCCATCCTACAACCAGAACCATGACAGAGAAATTTTTCACATCTTGTTTTGAGAATCCACAGCATTTTCATTATCATCATAACAGAAAGTCAAGGAGCAGCAACAGAAGAGTTTCTTCTACAGTGATAGCTCATTAGCTCAGTATCAACCTAATCCTGACCTATGTTAGCTGTACTTTTACATGCTGTCCTATGTTGCACAGTTAGAAACAATCTCATATTGCTTTTTCCAGCTGTTTTGGCATTAGAAGCTGTAGCCTCTTTGTCTTCCTTACCTACATTCTAGGAAAACCATAAACACAGTCCACAACTAAAGCATACCAATTACTGCCTTATTTTAAAACTAGTTATTAGCAAAGGTTCATACAATGGGACACTCCAAAACAATTACTTTGTTGAAATTGAGATAAAAACAAAGAACAGCAGTGTTGTGGGATAGTAAATATTCAGGTAATTCATCTAAATATCTAGGCTATTTCCCTTGTGCCTTGTTTTTAGCCTTGTACTTATGACTGGGATCAAAAATGGAAGTGTGACAATATGCTAGAGGAAGATATAGAATTACAAAAAAATCCCTCAGATATTATTTCTTCTGTATATTCATCCAAAACCAGGCCAATAATTCTGAATTTCTTGCATTGTTAGTTGTGCACTTGGGAGTGCAGTTTGAGGTAAGCAATTTTGGGACAAATGGGCTATTTGTAACTGCTGTAATGGAAACCAATGTTGCCTTTCCACATCTACAGTTGGTCATTTGAGGCTGGCATGTATAAGCACATTGAAAACAGATTTGAACTGAGAGCTATGTTTCATTATACTTCATTACGCTTTCACAGAATCTGACAAAACATTAAAGGTCAATTTCTCATTTTTTACTGCTTCACATTTCATAAGGAGATTTCTTTAGGCTTGGTCTTTACTTCAAATATTGTTATATTATTTTAACTTTATCTATTTATTTATTTATTGCAAATTACAGTATAAGCTGAGAATTTGCTGTGTAGTCCCAGATAATGTAGATAAAACAAATTGCATGTATGTTTCTGTGTCTGTAATTTTTTTTTTCAATACTAATACACAACTTGGCCTATGGAAAATAACCATGAACAGAAAACAGGTAGATCTCATTTATTTTCTACACATAATCTTGCAAAAACGATACCCTTGCTCAAATAAGACATAAATATGCTTTGTGTCTTTATTAAATATTGTATTTTGCACTGTTATTTCGATACTTTTAAGCATGATAGATTTTTTTTTTCTGTTCTTCCCAGTAAGTACCTTTATAAATTTCTAATTTTGTGGCTATATTGAGACATATAAGACTTGACTATCTGTAATCCTTGTATAGCTACAGTATTTCAATACCACATCGTGGTGCTTAAAGAAGGCTTCCTTGTCATTTTAATAGCATCTGAAGTTCTAAAGCCAGGTTTCTTAATCCTAAGGGACTGTCTGGAAAATAGATGAACTGTTACATTCTGAAGGTTAGCATATCTTCGCTGAGTAACCTTTGTAGTTCACCCTGGCAGGAAGAGACATTAACCACTTTGTCCTTCTCCCACTAGTAAATCCAGACTTTCAAAAGATGTTGCAGACCACTCTGTGACTTAAGCAACAAATCTCATGTTTTCAATTTTCTCTTCAAGACTTCAATTTTGAGTAGCCTGCGGGACACTGAAATCTTGTACAGAGTGTAACAATTGCTGTTCGCTCCATGTAATTGAGAAGCTGAGATCCCTGGTGTTTCAGCTTACTAGGGAGTAGATCCATTGAGCGTAGCTAGTTTCCTGGACTATTAATTAAGTCAAGGATAGAGTTTTTTACTTCACTATGGATCAGTTAGACAGTTTATCATTCCTACAGATCCAAATAAACACATCTGTCCCCATCTCATTGAGCAATATTTTTTCACCCTATATATTGAAATAACATATGTCTTTCAGCAGCAGGAAGTCCTGTTGTTCACCTGCAGTGATAAGTAACTGCACTTATTCAGAGAGAACGTGATGTTCACAGTTAAAAAGGGCTGTCCAGTTTTCTCCTACTCAGCATATTCAGCTGACTAGCTGAATTCTGTTCTAGCAACAGGAGTTGTAGTGTCTGCAATCTCCAACACAATCAACCCAAAGTATCAGTATTGGAAGAGTTTGCTTTAGGAGATTGCACAACCTGGTTTGGAGCAGCAATTGTTTCACTAAGAGTGTGTCTTGTCTCAACCTGTACATCTTGAAGTGATTGACTGTAAAAAGATGTTTGGACAAGTGTGCAATAATAAACCCGAAGTAAATTTTGTCCACACCTGGCTGTTTCTATATCCTTTCTATGTAAGAGAAACTTGAAGAATCTGAGAGAAACTGTGTTATCTAGCTTAACTATTTAAGTATTGGTATAAACACACTATCAGAACTTCTCAGTGATAAATCAATGTAAAGTTTGTAGCAGTATGGTAAGAATTAGCGCTCATGATGATAATGATGATGATTCTATTCTTTAATGAATGCTACTATGTAAAATGTACCTAGTCTACACCTGGCATTACAATCATACTTTAAACACCTTTTTTCCTGGAAGGACTACACACTTTCTCATGAAGCAGATATTTCAATAGCATCATGCTTCTCTGAAAGAATAGTTTTACAATTTGAAATACTGAGTATCACAGAGTCATAGAATACTTTGGGTTGGGAGTGACCTTAAAGATCATCTGGATCCAAGCCCTCCTGACATGTCCTCTGTCATGTATAGCATAACGTTTTCTCTGACTTTAGTGGATTCCATTGTTTTAGAAAGCACTGGAAATGGAAAACTTTAGATACCAACAACTAAAATCACATAACATTGCTTTTGTTAAAAGCAAAAATTCCCTTGGAGAGCAGAGGGAAGTATAGCTTCAGTAGTGTTCTTTTCTTTGAAAAGAAAGAGACTTCCAGGGTATATTTTCTTTGCAAACATATGGTTAATTAACATACTCAGAGGTATTTAATAATGAAGAATTAATTTTAAATTGTGCTGAGCAGCTGTTACTTTAATATTTTGGATAAATCTAGGGACTCTGCATGCAATTTTAATAAAGAATTAATGTGACGATATTTGATAAAACAACTGAAGAACTTTCTGGGATCCATCCAGCTACACTTTAACATTTTCAGCACCACTCCCAATTATATTCTAAATTAAAGTCTTACATATACAGACATATAATTGCCAACACAATTTTTGAGATGACATTTCTGGAATACCAAAGAATCTCAATCCATTTATACTACTGATAACTGTGTTACCAGAGCCATCCCTACTGATTTACTGCTTCAAAAAAGTAAATATTAATGTGAATTGGGTTTGCTATTATGTGTGGAAAGGGTTTTTGATGGAAGCACCTAAGTAGAATTTTGCACAAAAAAACACAATCAGCATGCTTCTTCTCAGGCAAATGCAAACTGAAAGCAAAATAAACTTTTCTTTAAATTAGCTATTTTATTTTGACTGAAGCAGTAGGCTACTTCTGTTGGCAACTTACAGTTTTAAAGAAGCTTCTGTTCAAGCCTTATATTTTTGTTTGTGTTGAGTACCTTTTAACTAAATACAATCTAAGCATAAATCAGTGACTGTGAGCGTGTGACTTCATTACCAAAACCATCATGTTAGCTGACATTTTCAATAAAGGCTGTTGGATTTCAGTGACCAAGTCCTTATCTAATCCACTTAAATCCCTTTGAAAACCCTACCATTAACTATTGAATTTTCCTAATAAATAATTTCTTAAAGTAACCAAGTACTTCTCAAGTGATATATAATGTAGCCCTTTGAAATATGCTTGTCTTTGAGGAAAACATTTGATTTTCAAGTGATTATTTTTTAACTATTCCAATAAACTATTTGAACTTTTTATTATGATAAGTATAATACCAACTTTTTGCTACACATGTAGTAGCTTGACAACATATTAATTTTCTTGTGAGAAAAGCATGAATTATTAAAAGAAAGTTATAAAAATGACTGTATATTTATGGCAAAATAATCTAGTGCAGCTTCTATTTATATTTTTCCCTAAAATATTTTATGTATTTTTAATTATATATCAGTTTTATATCAAATACTCATAAACACAACCAATTTAAAGCACAACCAAATGGTTTTCTAAGATTAGCTGAATTACAATAGTCTGGCAATCTATATGTCTTCAGTTATTAACAGGATTTTTAAAATATATATATTATTGCCTTTATCTGTTATGGATGTGAGATTAGAGTGACATTTATATAAAGCTGTTACAAGATTCTTCTGTTCCCAGGGAGCACAGATTGGCTTTTGCCTGAAAATATCTGCAGTATTAAACTCATTTTGGTTGCCTATCTATATGCTGCCTGTTCTTCTTGGAAAAATAATTATTAGAGCAATTTATTGCTATTCTGGCAACATCCATAGGATTTAATGAGATGGCTCTCATTTTTGTAATCTCATGATCTAGTAAAAACCTAACTTTAAAATGTTATTCTTCTGAGCATTTAATACAATTTTTACATGCATTAGTAAAATTTCTTATATTGCTTTAATATTCTTGCATTTTACCTTCAGTTGCTTTTATACTTATGTGATGTTTTCTAACACTCAAGATATGTGTATTTGCAAATTCAAAGAAAAAGAAAAACATTCTTGAGAGATGAGAAAAGGGCCTGTCTACCATTATTCTTTTTTTATCCTCTTGATCTTTTAAAATATTCAGAAAATGATGATTTATGAAAATGGAATATGTGCATTGATTTGATAGAGAATTCAATCTCCATCTTACCTGAGGCCTAAACTTTACCTGAGGTTTGATTTTGCATTGTCAGAAACTCTTCACAAGACATTAACGACTGTGGTGAGTTGTTCATACTAGTGAAGGAATTCTTGTCAACATTTTGATGAATTTTATATATATATATATATATATATATATATACTAACTTTATGCCTGTACTTACCAATGCTTTCAGTGAGATTCCCAAATAATGATATTTAAGCTTATCCCTGGAGTCAAATGATTTCATACAAGGTTTTAGATTTAGGAGTTCTTGTCATCAACAGTTTTAAAATGTTTAGAGAACTAACTACTCATCTAATCAATTAGTGCATTCAAAAAAATTACTAATATTAATCACTGGAAAGATCACCAACATCTACATTTCTCTTTTATTGTTCTGCTTGTTGCAGTGATCTAGTTACCAACCCTATTACTTTTGAAGATCATTAGATTCCTTACTTAGAACTAGAAAGTTCCATTTTAACTGAAGCCACAATAACAGTTTTCATTAATTCCTGTGTGACTTGGTCTAGATGATCCTGCTCCAGCAGGGGGGTTGGACTAGATGATCTCTCTAGGTCCCTTCCAACCCCTAACATTCTGTGATTCTGTGATCACTTACTGAAAGAGGTGCCTGATCATGAACTGAAATCTAGTATTTCCTTGCACTGTGGATATTATTGAGTTGTAGAGAAAACTGAATTGATTTAAATTATATCTATTTATTTCTGTACCACAACTATTTGTATTTTTACTTTACTTTTCCCTTGGAGATCTTGGAACACTATAAAAATGTACTGGTCGTAAGTGGTGCTCTTTTAATTAGCCATTTGCCTGGTTTACTCAACCAAATCATCTTCTACACTTACATTATTTGTGGTGCCCTCCTCAAGACAGAGGTCAAAACAAGAACATTACTGTTCATGGCAACTGTGAAAATCAGTTGAAGCTATCCATTTTAGTGCTACATCTGAAAAATTCTTATTAGGTACTAACCTGATTTATAGCAGTAAGTGACCAGAACTTTAGAATCTTGTATCCCAGTCCCCTTCCCCTTTCTAGATGAACTACTTTTGCTGTCCAACAAATTCTCTCCCCAGCTTTCCCCCACTCCATGGAGCTCTCCAAGCTCCACTACCTCAGGCATATGTAGTTGAGATTGTATGTTTCTTATTACAGAAATATTTTCTAGTAGAAGATATAAATTCATTGCAACTAAGCCATTTTCAGTTTGTGAAGCATACAGGCTTTGCCAGTAAAGACATCTTTAAGAAATGCATTAAAGACATTTTATGATGGCTCTGCCCAGTTCCAAGAGCTATAATTTAAAAACTATTCAGTTGATTGCCTTCAGATTTAATTTAAGTCTCAGGGTTATTTAAAACCTAAGCAAAACAAAATGCATAACTTAACAAGATATTTCATTAGAAATTTTACATTAAAATGGACATGGCAACTATTTGAGAGGATTATATTACATTTGTTGTGGTTTTTTGTTTACTTATTTTAGCTTACCTCCTCATAACTTTGCATAATAATCAGAAATAATTTACCACTGGGGAAAGATGAACTGGTGAAAATATTATCATAATGGGCACAATCTTGGAAAGCAAGTGGCCAAAAAGTAATACAGTGGAAATATTCTGCAGTAAGGAGCACTGTCATTAAATAAGCATTAATATTTTTTTGTTCTCTCTATTCTCTCTTTCACAAACAAATGGGACAGCAACAAGTAGAAGCTTGATTTGAGAAGGTATTTAGACAAATGAGGTATAATATAGAAAAGTCAGAGAGGTTAAATCCTGCTTCTCTGTTACAATCTAAATCAAATAAGTCTGGAATGTGTATACTGCTATGTACCCAGTGTGAGATATAAGACAATGAACCAGAAAAAGAAAACAAAAAAACCCCAAAGCATAACAACAAAAAAAACCAACAAACAGAAAACCACAACTACATATATTGGCTGATTCACTAAAATATCAGGTGCTCCAGTATTTACTTGAGACTCTTTTCCACTTCAGTGTAAACTAAGGTACACAGTCACTTTTTACATCTATGTTATGTACCTCTAAAGACTGAAAACAGCCATTACCTCTGCCAAATATACTATTTAAAGTCAGAAACAAACTCAGCAATTGCATTATTCTAGTTTCTAGGAAAAAAAAGGGCAACATATAATCCCAGTCCTCTGCTAAGTAATGGCTTCAGTCATCTTCAAGACAGGACTATGAACCTTTTTTTTTTTCTTTTGAAGATAATAATCTACTTTTGAAATAAGAGAAAAGGTCTCAATTTTCCTTATTTGACAAAGCTTCATTCCCACCTAACAGGTGGAACATTTTTCATTCAGGATGTAAGAGGTCTGAACTCAGCTTCCTTCCTTGGCTGATAATAATTCAACCTCCAACAGGGTTTTCTTGTAATGTGTTGGGGATCCTTCCCTCTCCACCCACAACAGCTATCACTTCCATAAAACATTTTAGTTGTTAAAGAGAGGATACAAGAAAATGTAAGGTTCTCACATGGTAAACTGAAAAATACAGTAATGCCCCAGCTAAGGAAATTCTGAACATCCAGAATCTGAAGTCCTCCACATATTTATTTGGTTGCCCATGTGCCAAATTGCAGAATTTCATGACACAGCTAGTAAGAACTGCATGCCTGGTCTGTGCTGTCTGTGAGGCTGATGTAACCCTGCTTGCTTTTCACATCAATTCCTATTTCACGTTTCAAGCAGGAGCCCAATAATTTAAAACTGTGTAAGAATGTTAGTGTATTATTAAGTTGTTCTAATAGGTTATTCTCAGAGCCTTAAAAGTCAGCATTTGCAGTGAAAATGTGAGCCTGGGAGAGGTGGATCCTGCTTCTCTGTTAACTGATTCAGATGGGAGATCAGAATCAGGAGTTCAATTTTAAATGCTTTGAACAATTTTCAGCTTTCACAGGCCTGTTCTGGAAAAGAAAGTTTGCTTTTCTGACAAATGAGAAAAAACAACAGTGGATAAATGCAACAAATACCATTATATCTGGACATGAAACTTTTCTTTGGTCTGGATCCCTATTAGCCAATGTCAGTCCCTGGGAGACCTGTTGCCAGTGGCTAGTTTTGTTTATTTCTATGTCAGAAATGCTTTTACTGAAAAACCATGTGCAGTCTAGAGTTTCTTCTGGTCTCTTCATCTCAGGCCTAATGAGAATGGTTAGATTAAAAGATAAACGACCACACGAAAGGGTAAAAACAGGACAACCCACAACTACTTTGTGTTCTTCATGATCTTCCCACAGTGGCAGGGCTGCCTGCAGCACTGAGCTGCCTCTGCTGTCTGCCTAGTCCAAGTAACAAGGTGCAGGCTGGGGATTAATGCTGCCTTTGGCTCAGCTCCTCCAGCTGAGCTGGCATGGAGGTGGGACAGTAATTTAATTCTGGTAAAGACCATAAGCAAATGGAAAGGCTGTGAGAGCAAGGAGGAAGCAAGGGAGGAGTTATGACTCAGAGATGTCTGTGAGTCACGGAGTTTCCCTGGGCTACCCAGGAGTTACATGCAGCCTCCTACTTTTTCTTTTGTGTGTGTGCTTTAAACCTGAGTTGAGGGCATCTGAAGTAACTCTGAAGTCAATAGCAAATCTGAGATCATGATTTTACTTCATTCCTTCATTGTGTTTATCATGAATCTTACAGTGAGAAGCAGAACTACAGCTGTATGCATCATAATAGAAATATAAATATGTGGCTTCTCACTCTACAAGGTGCATAGCCTCACTGACGGCCATCTGCCAGCTGAAACTGGGTTTTAACCACACATTTAGTGACTGTGCAGCTTAGTATTACTTAGGAGGAGGGAGGAATATCTTTTCCACCAGCTTCACTCAAGTGAAGGCTTTCAGGTGTCTGTATTTCAGCATATGTTGAAATGCATTTTTTCGAATGTACTAATAGAGCTAAAATTTTAACATTTCTATAAATATATCTACTTTGTGCCCACAGCCATCTATAATAAAACTCTTTAGCTCAATATTAATTCCTTCCTCCTTAGGATGGCAATTATGCTGAACTAGCATCCTGAATAAGGATGCTCATATGAATCAGAGCACACACCTACAAAAGACCAGTGGCAACTTTCCGCTGTGTCTTACTGAGCAGCTGCCTTGATTAAAGAACAAAAAATATATAATAGCTTGTGCCTCCCATTTCCAGTGTCTTATTCTCATAATCTGAAATTTCACTTTAGTTTGCTTTCACAATAATCACAGTATGAGCAGCACAGCTAAGACCTGGGCCTTGCAGACTTTTAAGCATTAAAATTTGAGTTATTTGCTGGTAGAATATAAATAAACACCTAAATCTTCAAGTGTTTCTAGTAAAATAGGAGGAAAGTTTGAACAGATAACAAGCCAGAATTAGGTTACAATTTGGGCTCTTGAAGTTCAGTGAGAACTTTGCTGGAACCAAGGGAGGCACTGGGCTCCAGGTGCACATTTGAAAACCCTGGCATTAGATAAAGGTGGGGTAGTTAGCAGCTTAATTTTCCTGTGATCTTATATACTTCTAATTAAGCAAGATGAAGATAACAGCGTGTGATTTGTGTTTATATGTTTATATATATATTGAAGTAGTGTGTGTGTGTGAGTGTATATATACACACGTCTTTAATGTGTGTCATTTATTAATATACATTGATGTACATGTATATATGCATACACACTTATCTCCACACTTTTGGTTTATAAAGTTTCATTCTTGTTTAATTACACATCTTTTATGAAAGCCCTTGGAGTAATTGTTCCTGTGCTGTGGGTTAGCACTGCCGTGGATTTGCTCATTGTTATAATCCAGGGCACAAGTTGTATGGACTTTTGAATTCACTAATTAGTGCACAATAGGTATTCAGCATTTAGTACCTTTTCTAGTTAGCTTTTAATAAATGTATATATTTTTATCATTTGCATGTTTTTACTTAATTTAAAAAAGAAAGAGGCAACTAATGGGGCAAAATTCTTGACACACAGAACAGAAATCCAAACAATTTCTTTATGTACAGAGGTGCCTTCCAAGCTCTACCATTCTATGATTCTATTTAAAGTGTATATGTTTCCCATATCTTTAAGTACTAGAACTTCATAGCAAGAAATTTACATTTCTGTAAGGAAGTTTTCCATTAAAACATGGTTCTGTTCCCAAGGAAAGAGGTTTCAGACAGCTTTGATATTTGAGTGGTCATACTCCTCCAAGGGAGAAAATTTCTCTTCTGGGGAAACTGGAAAGATAATTCATGTATTCACAGTCTAAAGTCTGTGCAGTATGATTCAAGTTTAACATTCAGCTTCCTTAAAAAAGTAGAAAGACATTTCTGTTTATGGTATAAATACACATGAAAATGTTTCCAAAAAAGAAGGCTTTCCACCCTGCCTAAAACTAGAACAGATGTAATTCTATTTACTTAGGAACAGTTTCTGAAACTCTTTTGTATTATGAGTTATTAGGACAAAATTGCCAAATTTACATTTTTTATTTGCTTTAATAGAAAGATCAATATTAAATAACCTTCAAGCTATAAAAGGGAAAAAAACCCCTGTAACTATCCGTTTTTTTCCCTTGCTTTAAGTGTAAGCAAGAAGCTGACCCACACTGACACTAATGGGAGAAAAGCATCAGGAATTATTTCTTAGCAAAAACTGACATAATCTTTTCATCTCATCCCCAGGTTGTGCTATAGTCAGGTATCAGCTGTAGTCAGTTCATCTACGTCAGTGTGTCCCAGTAGCAGGGGCCACAAATGCCAGTGCTGCAAACTATTAAAACTTTTGAAAAACCTTTGTTTCAAGGAATTTTAATTATGGCTCAGAAGGTCATTCATGTTGAGACTTTATATCATGGGCCAAACTTTAGATCTTTTTGAATGAGGCAAGAGGTTAGTATGTGTAACTTTATCCCCACCATAGAGTTCATATGCTGCTGATTATAAGCTTGTAAACAAATCCTTCATATCTCTCCTGTCTGAAACAGCTTTATAAGTTTATTTTTTTGAAAAATAAGAACAGGTGACAAGGACAAATTGTCCTGAAGTATGTGCAAGAAAGCTAAACCTCCAGTTTCTGGAAAAAAAAGAAAAAGAAAAAAAGGCCGTAATTAGAAATATCAGATCTCTTTAGAGTACGATGTGTGTACTTAGGTCACGTCACAGTTTTGCAGTCAAGGAACGCTATTTCTTGGCTTCAACAAGACATGAGATGACTTTTCATTTTTCTCAGCATCTGTTTTCCTCTCTTTTCTCTCTCCATGTGGACATAATTTTTATAGAGTTGAAAGCACTGAACCAAACTCCTTGCTCACCAATGTATAGACTCCTTAATGTATGTGGCAATTGGAGCGAGCAAGATGTTTTTGAATGCTACCATCTCAAAAAGGACTTAGGCAAGGTAAATACAACTGGAATCCAGGTTCTGCTTTGCATAGTTTAAATTTGCATATAGGAGAAATCTAGTGATTTTTCTATTACTTGTTCTACACTTTATATTTACAGCTGTCCATGTGTAAAGTCTGTTTGGTCAGTGCAGCAATACCGGATTGATTTGAAAAGGCATAGTTATTTCTTTCCTTTTTTGAAAAGAACCATTGTGGCTTCTCTCCATTTCTCATTTATTTGACATATATGACTTGTCTTATGCCTTAAGAATCAATTTGGCTCACTTGTGTAATTTGCTCTTTTAGCCTGCTTTTATCATCTTTGCTTCAGAGAACATTTATGTCTTCAACTGAGACTAAATTGTGTTAATTAGGAAAATATCTAATGGCATCTTGCCCATCACCATGCTTGAATAGAAAAAAAAAAAAGAAAAGAAAAAAGCAGTGTTTCTCTTGAATTCATATTAAGTCCTTCCAAAAATGCCAACACTGAGTAATTTATCTTTTTTAGACACCGGCAGCATAGTAGACTGAAAAATAATAATACTGATTTGGATAGGAAATTATGTAGAAACTTTTTTTAATAATGAGAATAATTAATTGTTGGGAGAATTTTCTAGCCAAAGTGACAGAGCAGCAATAGCTGAGTGTCATTCTAAATCATGTATTTAAACTCATCAGGAAGTTATTAGGCCTGATGCAGAAATTACTTAATTAAATGTTATGCCCTGTGTAATAAAAGAGGTCAAACTAAATAGTCATAAATAATCCTTTTTGGTCCTCGCTTGCAGGTGAAATTGTGGCCAAGTGAATCCAAGGCTAACTCCTATTGATTTCACTAAAAAAATTATTTCATCCCATAAACTTATGAAAAAAACTTTGGTTAAGAGTGAAATATAACATATTTTAGGTATTTTTAAGCTATTGTGTTATGCAATCAAGTGTCACAAAAGAGAATGAGATACGGATACAATGATAAACATTTTCTGCTTTTGGGGTGGCAATAAGTTATATTATTAATTCTACTTTGTCTCAAAGGATTCAGAAGTGCATTGTAGACTGCTAAACCAAGTTCAGAATTTCACTCAGTAATTAAACAAAGCTGTCCAACTGGTAAAAATACTTTGTCTATTCTGATAGCTTTGTGGACTGCTGGTTTAGTCATAGTGGTAGTATAATGGCATACTAGTAATTGGAAAATGGATTGTTTGATAGGTTAAAAGAAAAGGAAACATTTGGCTTATAAGAGTACTACTTATAGAATTCTTTTTTTAAATCATATGAGTTTGATATGAAAATGCCTCATTGTAAAATGAGGAGTATCACTACAGCAGTTCTGAAACAGCTCAGAAAAGCCCCCAAAAATATTTGCATATCTTCTGCTGATCTATTATTTTCAGCAACAGTTCTGGATCTTAGGCAGTTCTGCACAGAAGGAACTTGAAAGTAAAACAGAGGCATC
The DNA here is from genome assembly GCA_024611195.1 of Ceyx melanurus. Lineage (NCBI taxonomy): Eukaryota > Metazoa > Chordata > Aves > Coraciiformes > Alcedinidae > Ceyx > Ceyx melanurus. The sequence goes on from JANHGL010017315.1 coordinate 49,510, forward strand.
CCTGTGGGAAATGTGGAAGCTTTAAGATGAAGGCAACAACTCAGACAGTCTTTTAGTGATTACACTGAGGTGTCTCCAGAAGCTTCTGATAAACTGCATGCTTCTGCTGACAGTAACAGCCTCTATTTCAGCTTATTTCAGTCTGGCTCTAGTTTTCTCACCTTATGGAACTGTTTTTCTTGGTATCAATATTCTATTTTTCACTATAAATAATAATTTGCAATGGTTTCATTCAGACTTAGAACATTTTTGCACAACTGGAAAGATACTGCTTCTCACATTGTATGCTATGAGTTCACAGAGTAATAAATCAGTAATAATTTAAAATAAAAAATTGGCCTGTTTGAAATGAATAGAAGATTAGAAAGAATATTAAGTTGGAAAGGACCTCACTGATCTTCTAGTCCAACGGTATGACCATTTCAGTGCTGACCAAAAGTAACTAAGTGTTAATACCTTCATAACCAAGCATTTTTTGTTTGGCTACTATTCTCATTTAAAGCAAGCTCTTAGGTATGGTTTATAACATTGTTAGTTATATAATTAATTAATGCACAGTTGTCTGAGGAGATGGATTCGATGGTGTAAAAGTTTATAATTTTGTGTGCCTTTAAAATGGACAATAAAAGTACACCCTTTATCATCTTGAGAAAACAGCTGAATGTCCTTATGGAGATAGATCATCTTTCTATCTACCTTTTCTTAGTTCATTATGACTAACAAACCTTCCAATGAGCCTGCAAAGATTTTACTTAATATTGGGCTATAATATTGATAATATTCAATATTATGGTAGTGTATGTTTATATATACACACATCATATATATTATATGCTGAGGAGCAGATCTTAATACTCTTCTAGTCACTTACAGATTTTTGTACTTCCTTGAGACACAAGTTTAGGTCCCTGAAGCTTTTATCTTTTCTGAGTTAATGCCTCTATTTTAGCTCCTTCATGTAATGTAGCAGTGAGATGCAATTTAGAATATAAAGGGTGTCAGTCTGATGTTGTGACCCTTAATTGCTTCTGTCTGAAAGTATTTCAGTATTTCTAAGACATGTAATCTTTTTTTTCTGTTCGGTGCACATGAAAAGGGATAATGTTAGTGTTTTGCAGTTAATTCAATTACTTTGCACTTGTGAAAATGCTGACAGGATTTCCGACCACTGGAAGAAGTGCCCTGACTGTTAGATGTGATTGGCAGCCCAGACATAACTTATAAATTGCAGCTGAAATTAAGTGTTTTATCTTCACTCATATATGTATATTCTTCATGACAAACCATTCAGCAATATGTTTAAGCCATTATTTCAGTGAATTGATTTTCAACAGCAATTCATGACCAATTTGTTAGATAATGTTCTCAGTCAAATCACAGATGAGTCAGGATGTGCTTCAGCAGTGGACAAGACTTCAATGCACTTGATGATCATACATCATGGCTTGCTTTTTTTAGATACTATAGATAATTGTTGTGGGTTTTTTTCCCATATTTACACCTTCTGCAATACCATTATTATTGTAAGACTTTGTCCTGTGCACATATATAAAATAAAAACATTAAATCAGGAAGCTTATTCAAAGAGAAAATTGCCATTGTCAGCATGCTGGTGAAAGTATTTTCCCATATTAAAGCCATTATTTTTAAAATGTTAAAGGCAATAGTAAAAATTTGCCAATAGCATAATAAGAAAATAATTTGGAAAATAAAGCATGTCAAAAGCAATTATCAAATACACAGAAGAAAAAAGACCTACTTTATAATATATTTAACTAAGGCTTACTACTCAAGAGTTCAGTCAGCTCATATTTTCTTTATAGTCTGTGGAAAGAAAGAGACACTTCCAAAGCTAATTCTTGTGCTAGATGGGCTGAATTTCCATCTCCAGGTGGCTACCTTCTGTGGTTAAGTATAGAGAGACGTAAGATCCCTCTGTTCCTGTTTAGACTGGACATCTGATTTTTTCACAGGTAATACTAAGGGAAATGAGCCTGAATGAACTCACCATCTGAGTTAGCATCTTTCCATTTCATTAGCATGAGCTTATTGCTAAAAAATGTACAAGAATAGAAATTAGGAAATTAAAATGTTACTACAGGAAATCATGATTTAATCCCATTATGGATTTTGCAGACATATATGAGCCCTATACCAAATAAGATATACTGTATATATATATGTATATATATTCTACTAGGCAATAGCCACATATTTGAGTCACATTTAACATTCTTAAAAACACGGATGGGTTTTTATACTGTTTTAATAGAATTTGCCTTTGCAATTTGCTTCATTGTAATGAATAATTTGTTGTGGGTTTTTGTTGTTGGTTTTGGTTCGTCCCTTTAGAAAGGAGTCAATACATTAAATTCTTTGAGAAAATTCTGAATTATTAAAATGCATTTGCAGTCAAATAGGTAGTTTGTTCTTAAGACATGAAGTTGAACATTTATTGCATATTTTACAGGTTATTTTGCAATATCTGCTTTAACTATCAAACATTTGCCAGGTATACTGTGTAATTACTTTTGTCATTTTAATGCTTACAATCAAAAAGTAAATATTTTTACAAATGTTACTTTGTTGTGTCTGTATTTAATTAAATCTAGGGATATGATTTTCCCCATCATCATGTGCTTCTGATTACAGTGATACCTGCATTAGCCTGTATTTTGGAGGATTTAAGTCTTAAATATTCACCATCTGTTAATAAAAGAGATTATTTCGCTGCATTTTGAACAGGTATAGGTTAATTAGAAGCAATTGGTTTTTTGTTTTTGGTTTCCTTTGGGTTTTTTTCTCATAAAGGAACCCTTCAACATAGGAGTTATGCAGTCAGAAATCTATCTTCTGGCTGAGTGCAGTTTTATTGGATCATTACTTAATCCATCAAAGAGGTTGATTATATCTTTTAATAACTGGAATAGTTGAGACCAAAAAAGAAATTGATTTAATGATATGGCTGTTTTAGCACAAAGCAGGCATTTTAAATTTCAGATGTTGCCGGAAAGGGGAGAGATTGCCTGCAGGCTATGGAGAAAGCCTTACGTATTTCACTGACATATTTCCTGACTGCTACTTCAGTTTACAGCTGGTTGCTTCTGTTTGTGCTTGCAGAGTCTTCTCAGGATTATGAGATTATTTGTGCTGACTCAAACAAAGTGGAACGTGAGCTATCTAAAAACCCTGTATTGTTAAAATTACACAGATATATTCCTATGACTGTCTCTATACCAGAAATAGTGGACTCCAGTGCCTCAATTATACTAGTTTTGAGATTAGTATAATGATATAAAAAGACTATGTGAAGCAGCCTCAGAAGAAACCTTCTCTCTGAAGTAAATGCATTCTTACAGGAAAAACAAACTATAAATTTAAATTTTGATGAGGAGCTTATGGAGACACTTTGTAATTACTAATCTCGTTATTAGACCTACGAAATTTACAACACTCAAAAAGTCCTTGTCAAATATTACTAGATGGCCAGATATATTTTATGAATTTACCAGAAATATATTTTTGGTGACTTCAAACTAATGAGGTGTTTGGTGCAAAATGGCTAGTACATAGAGGTGAGCTCTTGTAGAGTAAAAATGGCATGCACCATAAATCCACCAAGAATTGCCAGGATACCATCAATACAGATTTTCTTTAGTTGAAAAAAGAAATAAAATCAATTTATTTCAGGGACTATCAGTTCAATAAAAGGATTTGTTGGTGCTGATATTCTAACTTTTACTGTATAATAATTGTGAACATTCTACATTAAGAGATTACAACATCTTAGGTAAGTATTGCTGGATTTTTTGCTTGCTTTTTTCTTAAGATTCCATGTATGTGAATTCATTCTTTTCTAGGGCAAGTTTAATTAAAACAGGCACAGACATAAGAGTAGTATCAGTACAGAATATAGTTTCATCTGGATTTTTCTTATAGGCTATTTTAGATTATTTGATCAGGCTAGGTGAAAGAAAAGTCTTGTGAAATCCTCCAGTTGTTTCAGAAGTGATGGTTCTCATTCTGAATTATGTAAGAACATTTTAATAGGTTGCCTCATCTCTGAAGTTTTGGCAAATTGTAATCCAAGATCATAAGGGCTGCATTAATTCTTGTGATCTGCTCCTCACTGCTGTTAGTATTTTAACCTAATATCATAGGTTTGCCACAGGCATTGAGAGAAGCTGGCATTTTAACCCATTGTTTTTCATAATTAGCCAAAGTTCTGACAGTTTTAATAACCCCCCCTTTGCTGTCTGTGGACAAGCTATGGGCAGACACTGACACACTACGTGATTTCAGCAGGAGCTGTGGCTGTCAGGTGAATTTCACTACCCAGGATGACAGGCTTAGCTGTAGCCTCAATGATTTCTTTTACCCCTAGTAACTGCTGAACCAAGAGAATGTTATTTTATTTACTCTGATAAGATTTGAGGCGCTGTTCTGAAGAGCCAGCAACAACTGGACTTTTAAGATCACAACATAAAGTCATCAAATATGTTGGCTACATTCACTAAACTATATATTGTGTTAAGGAAATTTTTGAAATGCATTCTATAGAAGATGAACTGTAGTAAACTTTCAAATACTTCCTTGGAAGACTATCCTATAATCAGAGTAAGAGCTAAGAAATACCAAACATAAAAGCTTTCAGCCCAGCTTTAACCAGGAGCCTGTCCCTCTTCATATTGTTTTCTTCAATTAAAACCTTCAAGCAAAACTGAACACTGAAAGCATGAATGATAAATTTTGCCTCCTCAAGCTCTGTTTCTAGTTCCAGCACATTGGGGTTTTTTTGTTTGTTTGTTTGGGGGTTTAGTTTGGTTTTAGTTTTGTTTTTTTTTCTTCAATCCCCATGTTTTCATATCTTTTGATATACTGATAACCTGTGAAATGTAAGCTAGCTTCCAGGAAAACATGGAAGTAAAATACTACATTCTCAGACAGATTGTGTCAAATATTTCAACAGATTAAGCGAAAGGGATCTGGTAATTTTGCTTCAAATGCTGCACACAAGGACAGTGGCATTAACCTGTCCTCTAAATGTAGTCCTTATTTGAGAAGTGATATCAATGCAAGTATTTTATAAATGCCACAGTGAAAGAATTCAGTCTTCTGACTTCTTCAGCTGTGCCAGCATTGCCAAATGCCTGCTCCCTCAGAAGCCTGAACAGCAACCCTAGCAGTCTTTAATGCACTTGGCTGAAAACAATTGAAATTGCAAGTGAATTGTAATCGTTACAAAAGCTTGAGTTAATGCAGCAATTTCTGATGGCAATTTCCTTGGCACTTAGTGACGTTTTGAAAAGTACTTTAGTTGCAATTAATAGAAATAATGATGTGTCCGTAATTTCCTTTGGCATTAAACCAAAATAGTCTTGACTGTGATTGGCATATATTCTAATTACATTCTCATGAATGATAACTGCTACTTTTCCCTATTTTTTTTTTTCTTTTTAAATTAAGTAAATAGGGTTGAATGTCTTCATTAGTACAAGACATGAAGTATGCAATTATTTGGCTAGGAAGTAAATAGTAACTGGCAAGCAGTGTAGACAATCTGGAGCTCAGATATTTGGACCTTCCTGGTGATCCAGAGTCTGCAGTGAAGTCTGAATGGCATAGGGACTGAATTATTCTTGCATTTGAGTAGGTGGTTCTCTGCAGTTCAGAGCTAAGACAAATAACTAGCAAAGGCAGGAAAATATTTACTGCCACTACCTACTACACATACTGCCACCATACATAATGTACTAGCATTGTGACTGAAAATAAATTTCCTAGCTCAAAGACTAAAAAAGTATCACATTCTCCACAATGGGACAAGATGTATGTAGACAAAACAGCATGATAACAACATCACATAGAACATCATAACCACATCTGTGGCAGTACATTCATTGTAGGAGTCAAAGCATTTGTTTAGCTTATCTAATTTCAGCCACCTGTAATGCTTAAATTAATATTATGGTCTTACTAAAATGCTCATGCAGTGAGAGGAAAAGGATGGGCCTTTCCAGAGGGAAATGCTGGCATTAAGTAGGCTAAAGTACTCTTTGGAGGGGCATACGTCATACTAAAGAATTGAGATATTGGGACTATTGCTTAGGTTGCCCTGGTAAGTTCTTACTTGGGGGGGAATGACCCAAAAATTTATGAGGAGAGTGCAAAGGAAGCAACTCATTTAGGACCTGGAAGACTGAACTGGTCTCCTAAGTTCAGGCTACTGAAGAGAAATGGTCTTTTTTTTTTACCCTTTGAGGTTCTTCTAAAATTTAATCAAGTATTAGTGCTGAGTATGACAATCTTCAGGCAGTTAAACATGTCAGGTTTAACCTAAAACACTTGATTTGTCCTAGTAACTGAATTGTTGAGTGTTCTCATTAAACAGTCAGGCTAGTGTTATAGGAATATGTGAAATAACGCATAGTTTATAATCTATAGAAACAACCCAATTCAATCATGATTCAACCTATCTTTGTTGTTTTCTCTTATAATGAAGAAGAAATCTCAGTGGACACAGCAGGTCAAACAATAATGTTTAGCCATTCCTCCAGTTATTTCTTCCAACCTTTTGAATGAGATCCAGTCTGCCTCATACATACGTTGAATTGCTTAGACTAGGGTCAAATGAATGCTTGCTCATTTGCCTGCACAAGCCCTCTCCATTTTCACTGATGTACCTTTTAAAGCCAACTGAATTGTACTCTGTATCATAAAGATCACACTGATTTCACTCATGTGTCCTAATGAACACTTAATGACAGATAAGGCTGTTTTAAAGGTTGTTTTCAGGTATGTGCCCTTAATATATATTATAAATACAATTCCAAAACTATAGAATGGTTTTGATGAAAACCAAGGCTAAAGATTCCACATCTCCTATGATGGAGTGTCTGACTAGCTGTTACTACTACTGACATTTAAGGACTTTGTGGTCTTCATTTTAAAACACAAGTATATATTTATGTATTTACACCCTTGAGCTACACCATCAAAAGCATCTTTGTAAGCTACAATTTTTAGTAAAAATAAAATGAAATTGTTCTGAATGCTACTGAAATAACAAACTGGGGCATTCCATCTGGAATTCATTTTACTTCATATTACGAGCTTTGTGTCACTGCTGTCCAATTTGACATCGAAAAGCACAAAAAATAACATTGACATAAGGATATAGTTATGTTTATACGTACAGAAGCGGGTTTTTGTTCTGTTATTTTCAGAGTAGTATCCTTAGAATTGGCACCCTCAACTGGCTTTCAGAAAAAAAATATCTGTAGCAAGCGTATTAAAATGCAGCAGCAAAAGCCTATGAAATGAAAAATCTGTCAGTTCAACTACTGTTCTCAGTCAAGAACTTCCGCTGTACCCAATGGGCGGCTGGGAGGCTGGAACTGGGAGACGTGCTTTCCCAGACATGCTTTGAGCAGAAAGGTAGGATATGTGTCTGCTGGCTTCATCAATGCTTTTTTTTTTCTTAGGTCCATTAAATCATGTCCATTAAAGTCAGTAGGGGCTTTCTCTAATACGCCTAGTCTGTCTCCATCAAAGCAGAATAAAATCTGGTTTTGCTTTTTTATTTCCTGATGCCACATTTGATACACTTATATACTACACGTTTTTAAAAACATCTAGGAAGTGTAACCTTCACAGTGGCTGCAGCTGTAAGAGCTTCAGGTTTCTGGAAGAAAGATCATAAAGGTGAAGGCAATTACATCACTGTTCAGTAAGTACTGAGCAGAATTTAGAGATAAGTACAACACAAAGATAAATAAAATTTTCCTTTTGATAAACATAGTAATGACAGATATGGATAAAAAATTTTATTGATAACAATACGTTTGTACAAGGGAATTATCTTCTATTTAGGAAAAAAAAATCCATAAGGAGTATGATAACCTAAAGTCAGAAAACGCAAACTATAGGCTTATTTGGCTATCTATGGCTCCCAGTTCATTCAAGACAGAATATCGGTATTTTATTTAATTCTAAATATTTTTGTGTGTATAGAGACAAACGTATGAAGTTATTTACTCATCATATATGCATGTGTCTTTCTACTGATTATCTGGAACCTAAAAAGCTACTTTACACTAGATGCTTACATTCTATTTTGCTATATTTAGTTGAAGTATCTTTTCAACTTAAAGGAAGAGAACAGTCCTTAAAACATGGAAGTAAACAGACAGTGAGATGACACTGCAGACAGCTTCATCAAAGATAAATGTACTTACTTGTACTAATTTATTGTTATTTGATATCTGATTACTTTCTTCAGACAGATGAAATGTGCTGGAGTGAATTTGTCTAGACTTCAGTAAAATATTTAATACAGTGCTATGAGATGCTATTAGTCAGCTAAGGGGTTAGGATTGGACAAGTATTAGAACACACCTGATAAAATAAATAAAGGAGAATAACTGGGGCTTTTTGGGGAATTCCAGAAGGGTTGTTCATGGAATGCATTTTATTTAGTGGACTCATTTATGAGCTTGGCATAAAAAAGAGCAGTGTGCTAATGAAATTCACAGATAATGCACAAAATAGATGACCTTAAGAAAAATGTGTTAGACTGAAGTAAATGGAATTAAATTTTAATAGTACTGAATGCTTGGTTGTGAACACAAAGGTCTATAAAAATTACTCTTAAAAGCTGCAGGCAAGATTTTTGGGAACCACAGAGAAGAAGAAAACAGAAATCTAAAGACTTGTCCCAGAGAGATTATTAGCTAGACAGTGGGATTGGCCATGTAAAGCAACAGGGGCTTTTAAAATCTATTGAGTGAAGGATTTCCAATGGAATTGGGACAAACTGCTACATGAGGCATGGTAAGACTGAATCACAGAATCATATATTCTATGACACTAGAAATCCTGTGACACAAGGCATGGGTAAGAGCGCTAATGGTGCCATCCCACTGCCAGTGAGCATGCTGAGCACTGTTTCCCGGACCAAACCTTAAGCTTCATTATTCATTATTATAGACCCACAGACTTTCATGGGAGAAGGTAGAAATTTTGTGCAGCTTTGTAAAACTTCTCCAGATTCCTGTTTCTGATCCTAAAATCCACAGAAAAGCTGTGTAGACAATAGTAAGCAGCTGCAAAATTGTAAATTTAGAACTGTGAATTCAGGTAAAAATCTTAAGGAAAAGGAAATTAACTCTGAGGGACAAAGAAATTACTTTAATACAAATGTATCCAGGAATAAGGCAAAGAGAAAAGTGAAATAGCAAATTTATTACAGCAGTGTTTTCCTACATGGGCTGTTTCAGAATTTTCCATATGACATCAGCAAGTCCTATAGGTGAAGGAGAATGAACGTGCCACTAAAGTGTGACCAGAATAGAATACAGCAACATTTTGCTGATAGAACATATTTCCATGAAAAAATTGGTTAGGTACAAACAGCAGGGAATCCATTTATATGTGTATCTAGTCTGTGAGTTACTGCACACTAATGAGCAGCAGATGAGATAGATTCATTATATCCTGTTGTTGTTGTTGTTTTGTTCTCTGTGGCTTTATATTTAGTGTCTTTGGCCTCTAGAGAGACTTCTCTATAATTTAACTGGGTTTAAGTGTAAGAAGTTTTAAATGTTTTAATACTCTTTCCTAAATATCCACAATTTCTATTCTGCTTTATGGAATTACATGAATACATTTTCAAGGGGAACTGTTAATGTAAAGTAAAGGAATATATGTAGCAACTTTAGGTCAGTATTTGTTCTATTTTCCTCAATTTCTAAACAATCCTGAAAAATCTTACCATGCTCTACATTTTTCACCCAAAACTGTTGAACTGAATATAAGCATGATGTTTTATTAATTTAAATGTCTTTGTAAACTCATTGTTTAAGATTTTACATTGTGTTCAAATCACTTCATGGTTTATGCTTTGATACTACTAATGAAAGCTTTGTTGTAGTGGCACATTTTTCCCAACAGTAGTAAACTGAGAAAAAATCAAACATTTTCTTGAAGAGGAATATTAAAACTGCTCAGAGTGTTCAGTGGGGATGTGCTTTATTAATACTTTAAAATAATGAAGTCAATAATATCTTGCAACTGATATTTATCTCAAATTAATAATCTCATTTTATTACTTAAATTAAAGTGGCTTTTCCTTTGTCCTAATCTTATCTGAATGTATTTAAATATGATATAGTTATCAAGGACCTAATTAAATATAAAGCTTAACACAGAGTTGGGAAATATTTTATATTCTCAAATAATATGACTAAATGAATATGAAGATTAATATACAATATCCTTTAAAATTCTATGCAGGTCACATGGTGGAAGCACATTAAAAGTTATGTGGTTTTGGCAACATAAAGGACTAAATGTTTTACATATATAACTGAATGTACTAGTAAAATTAGTTGTGAGCTATTAATGTTATTACCATTAGTACTTATTTGTGAATGGTAATAGCAATCCATGCCTCTAGATGTGTATTACACACGAGAGGACTCTGGGGGAACACATGGTATATCACCAAGTCACTATTATAAGTATTCAGTTCCAGAAAAATCCTATTTTTGTCAGAGCCAAAAGAAAAATGCCAGTCAAGATAAGCAAAAGATTTACCTCAAAACTACCTTTGCATTCTGAGTATCATAAAATATTTCAGAACAATTAGCTAAATGGACTTCAGGCAGTGAAAAAAAGTATCCATAATACTGTTATGGGGCTAATTAACTCCTTTGTGTTACTTTCATGTGGTTTTGTAATTTAGATTGTTTAATTTTGGATTATGCAACTCAGCATGTCTGCACTATGGAGTGAAAATATATCACTAAGCCTACAGCAAGAGTGAGTGAGGATACATTGGCACTGCAAGGTTGATCATGTAGAGCACTCAAACTTATTACTCATTTCTTAAATGAGGAAAGTGAGCTTTTGCAAACTAGATGGTGATTTATCACACACTTGAAGTGAGAAGCCAAAGGTTAGCAGAAGCATTGAAAATGAAAGTCTTTCATGCTTTAGTTGAGTAAGAGGTTGGCAGAGTTACCCTGTTATGGTTTATAATATAGATTATACTAGTATACACAAAAAAGGGAAAAGCTAAATAATTATAAATAAAGTATTCATAATCATAGCAATAATTTCTAGATAACTCCTTAAGGAGACATAGTATACAGCCCTCTCCCTACCCTGAGTAGTGTAGCTGAATCTATACTCCAAGAAGAATCCCCACATCAGGAATACGTAACCCTAACCATTCTGAATGTGGGGGGACATTGATGATAGAAGGAAAAAACATTGAAGCAAAATTCCAACTACAGCCTTTAGATTTTATTCTTGGCTGCTGAATAACTTATGGTTGCTAAGTTACTTATAAAAAAAAACCCATCTTTTTCATGGAACTGCACTGTTTTCCCCAGGGACTGTCTGTGCCTATGCACAGTATCATATGCTTTATGGATACATACTTGGTGTAAAATATGTATTTATCTGATGAGGAGACTGTGCTGGGTAAATGTGAACTGTATTATTTCACTGTCTGCAGTGTAATTACAATTTCCATTATTTGAAGCAATTATTTCATATATTGTCAACTGGCCTGTTCTCCTTTCCCACAATACAGACTTTTTGAGGGCTAGACATTCCCTTAGAAAGACATTTGGATTAATTAAAATAAAATAAAAGTCTCGATTTTGCATTCCATACTCGTATACTTCCTGGATTAAACCAGATTATTATTATTATTATACATAGCCAGCTTAAGTAGGTTAAAGTAGTCTCTAACTGGATTTTAATTAACATATTATAGATATGCTTTTCTTAAACTATGATGATAACTGAAGTTACCACTGCTTATTAAGTGTGGTAACATTACTTATGCTTATTATTACCCCTTGGTTATGATGCAGCTCTCTCTGTAATATTTATCAGTTTTCTTTTATGCTGTGATATATGTCAGTTAAATAATAATTACTCCATTATAGAATAGGCTAGACATGCAATAAAAACATAAAATTAAAAAAAAAAAAAAATCCGAAGTAGAAGAAACCTATAGGATAGGTTTAGTAAAGATTCCATATAATTTCAGAAAGCAAACCCTGAACGCAGGCACTGAAGCACTGTACTGTGATTTCTCCCTAGTATTGAAATATTTTATTTCTTCTTGGCAACTGTGAAAGGTAGCACTCTTCCAAATAATATCTGGGCATGTTTCAGGAGACAGTACAAGAAGGAGCATTCTACACAGGGAAGTTGGATGACATTATGTTGCTTGGAGATGAAGACAGTGGAGCAATTTAGCTTTATGCATGTATGTCTTGTGGCCATAAAATGGTTTTATTTAGTAATACTTGCACAGCCAAGGAAACCAGCCAGTAGCAGGGCCTATTACAGCATTAATACTTTCCAAATAGGAGGTGGCTGCAGTTTCACAGTTTGTACAGGTTGTGTTGTAATTGCATCAGCTACAGCTCTTTGTTAGTGATGCTCTTTATTAACCTATTTGAGAATAAGAGGCAAAATGCTATTTAGATAATGTTGACAAGAACCAGATATAATTCATTAGTTTTCCTCTATAAGACTGCTAATACAGAGTTGTTCACTGTGTGAACAAAGGTTCATTTAGTAATAATGAGTTTTAATTCAGTCTCTGAAAACTGTATCTTGGTTGGTTAATTTACGTTTCATAATGGAATGGAATGCAGAATAAAGACAAAAATATTCAGAGTGTCTTTCCTCCATAACTTTTGTTAAGTATCATAATTTTTTTTTCCAAGATGATCAAAGTCATGTTCAATTCCAAGCATTGTTATATATTAGGCTATAGTTTCCTGCATTCATCAGCATGGAATAGAAATTACAGCATTTTGAGCTTTTTGATTATGTGAAAGCATTTGTCAAGCTGACATTTTGGCTACTTCATAAAGTCCATCAACAGTACATAAAATGGTATAAAGTAAAGCTCTCTTAATGCCAATTGGAGATATACAATGAATGGGAATAGCCTGGTTTGATTAATCTATGCATTTGTAGTATCTCGTATTTGACATTTGTAGCTAGTTGCTTCTTTTATGAGGATTTTTCTTATAGCATTTATATATGTAAGGGAATTAATCATCCTCCCAGTTAGTCACCTCTTTGTCCCTTACCCACCAAAAACCCTTGACTTTCCAGAGAGTGTTTCCACTACCTACTCTGGCTGCCATAACATTTGTTTTTCCCACCACACACTCCGTTTTCATTCCTTTTGGCAAGACTATTTTTCATTCTACAGCTTCTGTGGAGTGCACTGTTAACAAAGTATTGTAATAGGAAAAGCCATCACTAGCTATTTTCCATTACAAGTATAATGAAAACAATTTGAATTTGAGTTGACATAAGGGCATTAATGGTGTTCATGCGAGGGAAGAAAAATAAATAAAACCAAGCATCATCAGTGCTGGAATCCTGTACTTCTGTTTGACAGACAACTGCAGAGTTCAGTGACAAATTATATGGCTTGAGTATATGCCTGGAGGCAATAGAGTGAAAAGATGTGAGTTAAACTGCAGTAAGTGAGAGTATCCACTTATGCAGAAGCCAAATGGTCATCTTTAAACCATTATTTTGCTTCTTTGTTCCAAGTGTGGATAATCCCATAGGAGAAAAATGCTTATAAAAGTGCAGGAGAGGCAAAAGAACAGCTAGAGGCCTATGAGCACCTCTGAAACTCTCACTGAGGTTTCATCAACCTTTGATTCTGCTCCTATTCCAGATGCATCAGCACCACCATTGAGAGTTATGCTCTTTGCAAACTAACAGCTGTGTCTGGTGTTAGCACACATGGGAAAACAGAATCTGCTGTGTGGTGTGCAGTGGGACACATCCATACAGTGAAAGATTTGGTATAAAACTGAACTGAGAAAATTAATATGTGGTTCACTAACTAGTTCAGGGGGGAAGAAGAGATCTGTACAGAAGGAGTAAGCAAATTAACTTAATTTTATGTTTCATAAGGAAAGACATTAAACACTTCTGTGTTGTGGGGGAGCAGCAGAGTATTTGTAACTATGAAGTGAGCTCATTAAAAATCTGCCACTGTCTCTTAAAACATGTGCCATTGTATCTGTGATGCTTGTTAGTAATAGTAATTATTGCTCACAGCACTAAGAATTGCTTTTGCAATTGTCAGTGCATGCTCTTTTGAAGACATGAAAAGTTTTAGTCTCAGTCATCTTCTTCTTACCTTATTCCCTTCACTTTCTCAAAGGCATCTTCCCCTCTCCCTGCTTTGAAGCTCAGAGGCTCAAATCTTTTGAACTTGTAGGTGAATAAAACAAGCTGGCAAGAAGCTGCCGACCATGGCTCAGCTTCCAAGTTCAAGGCAGACTTTCAGAGTTGTTAGCCAAGTCTAAAGGGCAGATTCCTACATCCTGATCACTGTTTAAACTTGTGTAATGATGTAGCATAACAACCTTATTGTTATCTATAATTCCTTGATTTTCTGGGCAGTGCTGCTGGTGACTGTTTAAAATTTTTTCTGCTACTTAATATGTCTTAAATAAACATTACCAAATATCTTTCTTTTTATTCTCCCCAATGCTTTTTTCTCAAGTCAGTGGAAAACCAGAGATTCTCAGCAGCTTTGAAAGTAGAACCTTCTACCCCACCAAGTATAGAGTGAAGTACAAAAATGTGAGGATCAGTTTTAAAGTGCTGGATATTTTGCTACTCTGAAATTCAGCTCAAGTGCCACTGTCTACACCATTAGCACCTACAGCATTCCCTGGGCACGCACAACTAAACAAACCCTAAGAAGCTACTATTGACAGTAACAAACAAGAGACCTTACTGAAGCTACTCTAGTGCATATTTTAATGTCATTATTGCATTTTGAAAAGAAATAGGTCTCCCCTTAGCTTGCCATACTTAACCTCTAGGTACAATACAGTGTACAAGAGTTTTGAGATAGTCATGCATTAAAGGTGTGTAGTTAGGCATAAAGCCAAAGCTAAGTGCTCCTATCTCCTGTAGAGAAGAATATCCTCCAAGGAATGCAAATGTTTATATTCAGAAGGTAGAAAGTGATTCAGACTTCAACAATCTCCAGTTCTTCAGAAGGAAGTAGATTGTTTTATAATGTTAATGAATTATTCGTATTCATTTTCTATTGATTTGTGTGTATGAGTAAGTGCATAAGCTCACTAAAATAAGCACTTTAGTGCCATCATCTTTCCTCGTTTATGATATATTAAACAATGTTAAACTGATACTTAAAAATCCTTGAGCTTGACGTGGATTTCCTATTAGCTAGATGTGCTAAAAAATGTGTATAGATCTGTTTTTCACTATTCATCATTTTGATTTATTTATTTAAAGTTAGAAATAAAACAAAAAAGCAAGTATAAGTTTTCAGAATTGTTACCAACAGTGGAAACAAACAAAAAAATGTACTTTCAAAGGTTCAAACAGGTTTTGTTAGATTGAAGTTTGCCTGTCAACAACAAGTTTCTGGATGTTTCCCACAACTTCTGTGCAAGTTTTGCTTCTATCAGAAGCAAACTCTGTACAGAACTAGTCATAATTTTAGAAGGTCAGATGCTTATGTGAAAATTAATTTCTGAAAGGAATAAAAGCTAATATGTTGTGTAACTAAGTACTGCCTGAGAGTCAAACATACGTATCAAATCATGGAATCAGCTTACAAATCAGAAGCATAAAGCTTGTAAAATTAGAAAGGTCTAGGTGTGTAGAAAAGATGAGACAGCCTTCGGGTCATTTAACAGATTGTCAGTAGGCTCTGGTTAAAGAAAAATAGGAGATATAACCATTAATATAGGAAATATAGCCAAATATAACCATTATTTCAGTATATTTTGCATTATAAATATTTCATTAGCCACTTCTAAAAATGAAAATACAGAAATCCTTTATCTGGCTGATTGAAGAGCAACTGCAGAAGAACAGGAATAATATCATTATTTGAAAAAGAAACAAAGTATTGACACATCAACAGATATAATTTTTCTAATCCACATATACTTCAAGTATATTAAAATATCATGAGTAAAATATTAAAATTCTATTACACCATGAGTCACAACATAGTGCTTTGCATGTATATAAATATTTAAGTTAATTCTCTGACTAGAAATACTTCAAAATGAAAGGTATTTTTTAATATTACTGCACCTCCCTGCATTTTTCTCGTACTAAATGTTAAATGCCTGGTTCCTCAAGGAATTAGTCATTTAACAGGTGAAAGGATAAGGATAGGTAAAAAACAGTTCTATCATTGCAGAAAGATGATTTAATAGAAATGAATGCTGAAAGTAACCTTTTCTTTGCAATAAGAAGGCTCAATAGTGCAGGAAAAATTAAGAACTTTTTTTTATGGGATCTGGCTGTTTCTCAGTCAAAGGCCGTATCAGTTACTGCATATTACTGCAACATTCCAAGCATTAAATTAAATTATAGACAATAGAATCAAGCACGGTTTACATCTGTAGGGCATTAAAAAATGAGGTACGTACAGCAGTATATTTATTCCCAGTAGAAATATTTCTGCTGAAACAGTGCTCTTATAACATTCTTTCCTACCAGACTTGGCTGTTTCAAATGCATTCCTCAGGCAGTATACATATTTAGTTTGAAAATGTGACATGCAGAAATCAACCTTAATTTTCTTGGATGGCTTGACTTTCTTCAGTTGTGCTATGGTTTAGGTAACCTTATCACTGCCGAGGTCTAACCCTGCTACTGGACCTACACAGCCTGAAGCAGCTTATTCAACAGGGATACAAATAAGCACCAAAGGGCCACCTGCTTTGAAGGTTTCTGCCACTTACCGCACGTTACAGGCCAAATACTGTGAAGACAGAACCTGCAATCTTCAGTCTGAACACATGGCTCTGAACTGAAAATGACACTGTTCAATACACTAGTTAACAATACATGAGTTCAATGCTCATTACACTAGTTCAATATAACTAGAGCTCTCTTCAGTCATAAAAGGAAGGGCTGCAAACATTACTAGTAGGTTTGGATGCACATTTTTTAATCTTAAAATTGCTAGATCACTAGTATTTTGGATTTTAATAGTGCGCATCATATCTTCTTGTTTCTTACACTGGAAAATGTGAAATTTAGATCAGATTGTATAAATATATCAGAATTAGAAACGTGGTGCGTCAAGGGCAAGATTGTGCACAGGTATAAATGAGTGAAACTTAATTTACTCCAGTGGAAACACTCAGTAACTGAAATGAGCTTCACTGCTGTATAACTGGCCCTCAAAATCTGTTTCAGCAGTGCAGAACTACTTACAATTTATAATGCAGCCTTTCGCACAATGTTGATGCCATCTTCTTTGGCTGCTGCAGTCTTTTGCCTGGAGACACTAAGTCTGAATGGCACGGAATTTGAAACGGAATCCCTACCTATGTCAAATCCATCCATATCAGGATTTGTTACACATACATTTCCATTCCGTCCCTCCCTGCCCAAGACTCATCTCAAGAGAAAGTGTCAGTACCTTCATAGAGTTTATAGCTTGATGTGGAATCTAGTGTTTGTAACTGTGTTGTTCTCTGAGTAAAAGCTCAAATTAGGTGGTATTTAAAAACAAATGAAGGTGATTAGGCATAAATTAATCCAAATTTCCTAGAACTCTTTTATAATGAGACCTCTGAATGTTTACAGTAATATTCTTGAGACTTGCTCTACTTGTTTTTTCATTTAGAGCTGTCTGACACAAGAATGTAAAAAGGAGGTAAATATTTAACATGAAAGGATTCCTTAGATGTCTTTAGTACAACTTATTTGAAGGATGGTATTTCAAGATGCATAGTTTGTTTTAAAGGGTTGAAGTTTGTATTTTTGGTATCAGTGCAAGAACTGGGCAGCTGGACTTAGTGCAATCAGCATGGCTTCTAGATTTCAGTACAGAAAGCATCTGTATTGCTGCCCTATTATAGCACCACATGAAAATCCTTATCATATAACCCACCAATAGATATATAGTGAAAATAAATACTCTGAAAGGACCTGACTTCTGATCTTTATAACCCTCCTGGAAAGAGCAAGAAAGAAAGAAGGGCAAATTCCACTGCCCAACTGAATTACCAAATTGCTAAACTCTGTAGGGAAAATAAATTGTTTTCAATAGCTATTTTTTAATGCTATTCTGATGATCATGATAGCATAGACAGAAGAACTGATTAGAGTAATTATTGCCAAACAGCATTAATAGTATCACCAGGCTAGACTTGCATAGAAAACATGTAGATATAAATTAGCTCTGTGACAATTTTCAGAGAAGATCTTCATTTTCTGTATTGTATCACTAAGATTAGTTTCAAAGGGGAAAAAAAATGCATTGCAACAGGAAAAAACAAAAGAAAAAAACCTAGATGGACTGCTGCTTGCTTTTATCAAATGTACATTTGATCCATAACCTTTAGAAAACTGAGACCCTCATTATAGTTATCATATTTGTAGCTTTATTATTATTTTTTATACTGCTTTTATTAGCACAGTTTCAGATGGCAAGCAGCCTTCCTTATAAAATGAGTCCTTTGTGTGAAATAACTTTTTATATATGCATATAAACATGCATACACACATAGACACAAGCACATATTCTCTGAGTTGCAGAATATTTTCCCCAGATTCCTGTACTCCCAATGAGATAGATGTCATTTTTTGGTGTTTTTTTGTTTTGTTTTTTTTAAATCTTACTGTCAGGTAGAAATAATTTACTTGGAAAGGTGTCACATCCAACTAATGATATGGTATCAATGTCCTGTGCACATAGAAATTTTAGTTTTTTAGTGTAAATTTTATTCTGGAAAATGCAGATGGGAAGGTAAACTGGAAGATTGCTAGTCCCTTCCAACTAGTGCATGGCTGTTAATGAGAGTAGGTTGTCAAATGCTCCCTCCTATTTTTTATAATTGGCTCATCTAACAGCATTGCTGGTGCTTGCCTTTGCAGATTATTCTGAAGCTAACAGATCTGACTGTCACATTATTAGTATTTTTATTATGAAATGACCCAACACAATTCCTTGTCTTGTCCTTGCAGTATTTGCTGTATTCTTTCTTTCCTGCTGTTGGTTTGTTGTTGGTCTCTTTTTTAATTTATTTTTTTTTTCAGAAGGAAAGCTATACAATTGTGCTGTGTTTGAACAACTTTATTTTCTGTTGCTTCCAATAGTGGAAAATGAGGAAATAATGTTTTATACTTGCTTACACTCAAATGAACAATTGTATGAGATTACACAACGTAGATCGTTTTGATTTTCTTGTGATATAAATATAACTACATATCACGGTCCTTGTGGTCTCTTAGTGCCAGTCTTGCATTGGTAATTAAGAGTTGCTCATGCAACTCCTAGACTGAGAAATATACCCCTCTCAAAGAGAGCCTGTTGAAATCAGGGGCTGTTTATATAGATTATATCTATTTATGATAACAAGGCTGGTGTAAATAACCTGGATATATTCAATTTACATCTATATAAATGCACATTTTCTAATATTTTTACTGCTTCTTAGTTTTGTCTCTAAGGAAACTGTCTCACTCCCTTCAGAGACCCTTGCAGTCTACTATTTTATAATATACTGCAAGGGTCAGAATAGAATAAAACATTCCAAGTTCTTTAATACTTAGAGAGAGAAAATTCCCTTGAACTTTAGTTTGGCTTATTTAGTAAGTGGTAGAACTAAAGTGTAACATTTTCCCTTAAAGTATTAATGAACTATAATATAAACAATTAAAAAGCTTTCAGTTAAATAATACATGTTTAGGACCTATTCATTCCTAAGTGTACTTACTTGTGAGGGTCTGATAAATATATTATTTTGTGACAAGCTATTTCATACAGTTCATTGTGTGCTTTTTACATATTTTCCATAGTATCAGGAATGGAGAATTTTATCCTGATGGATAAGTACCGGTGCAATATGGAGCATGTATTACAAAATTAACTTGTCCTCAGATAGTCCCATGCTCATAAATAATGTCCAGAACATACATTTATGTTTCTTTTGTATTCCAGACAAAAAGTCTTTCTGTCAGATTCAGTAATATGGCACTTGGGATACATGCTTATAGTACAATATCATATTTTTATTGAAGAAAATTTTGGAAGTAGACTACATGTCTCAAAAGTCAATATTTAGAGATTGCCTTGTAACCCTGGAAAAGGTTTCTAAATGTTTTCTCTACATACTACTATGAACAATTCATAGCAGTTAAATTTAAGAAATACACTTTTCTTCAAAGCTGTTTTGGTTTTAAAGCTAGCTATATTTTATTAAAACTACGTATTTGTTTTTAATAGAAGAAATAACAGCAGAGGCTTTAAAAGTATGTAGAAATTATTTTCTGGATACATGGATCTCAGGTTTGGTTATGTGGGGTTTTTTGAAATTTTATTTTTCCTCTATGAAACATTATGAAATAATTTTCTCATTTTCCCATCATCACAATGGAAATTATTTCCTTCACATTTTCTCATCACTGTGTAGCCAGTGAAACACTGAAACAGGTTTCCCAGAGAAGGGATGGATACTCCACTGTTAGAGTATTTACGGTTGGATGGGGCTTTAAACAACCTGGTTTTAGTGAAAGATGTTCCTGCCCATGGTGAGGGCATTGGACTGGATGAACTTTGAAGGTTCTTTCCAATCCAAACCTCTCTTGTAATTCTATGATCTAATCTCTAGATCACTGTGGGCTTCTGCACAACACACTATTACACACAAAAGAATCCACTCTATCAACCCTAATTTCCGTAGTATTCTCTGAATTTAAACATCAATAGCTCTTTTGAGAAATAGGGCCTATTAATGAAATTATCTCATGTTTTACCTACTCTAAAGTCAGCTATAAGAAGACAGGTTGACCCCAGAATACCTGAAGTTAAGAGCCAATGTTAAACCAAGCCTCAAGATGAAGGTGAATTTCTGAAGGTACACTGAGGAACAACTGAATGGAGGAACAGCTCCCTAGGGTGTGGTGTTAATATACACTGTGCAAAATGGATCAGGACAGAGCCACACTGAGACAGTGTTGATTTTGAAGGGGAAAGAGTTGTGGGTTGCTGGGGTTTTTTTTATGGTTGCCATCAGGTCAAATGAGGATATAGAGATGTTACGTGTAATTTGGGGAGACTATTTCTCTCCTTTACATGTAGATTTCTCTGCCAACTGACAGGGCTCTTATTATCACGCCGTGTATTTCTAAAAGCATCTGAAGGGCTTAGGAGCACAAATTACATTTGAAATTTTGTAGAGTCTGTGGTCTGACTGTTAGATGCTCAAATTTACCTTGAGAAAAGAGAATGTTTTGGTCAAATGTACGTTAAACTTCTAAACAAGCACTAGGATTTTCCCCATCTTGCCACACTCTTTGAGAAAAAAAATGAAGAACAGGCAGAAAAAGAAGTGAGGTGGAGGATGGGAGCACGTATCTGTGAATGTTTAAAGATAACATGCAATAGTAACACAATTTGTAATAGTTATGTGCCCATTAATAGCTGCCTAATATTGACTTTTATTCTCCAGTTACACTACTTAAGATCAAATCTGTTGAGTCCTACTGGCTCAAGTCAAATGGCAGAAGCATGTCTCTGGTTTTGACTGCTAATATTTGCCAAGCATTATTGATTCTGAAAGGTTTCAAATATGTTCCAAGTTATTAAAAGAAAGCTTTTCTCTCTCATTTTTTCCAAGGCATTTAACTGAAACAGCATTTACCAATAGTTAGGCATACCAGGGAGAAGGACAACAAAGATCTTTTAAGCCAATTATTTCTATGTATTGTCCTTCATTGAAGTGCTTAAAATGACAAATATTGACAAAGTACAAGTCTTGTGCATAAAATGCATTGAGGGGTAGAATACTTCCACATTTAATCATGTATCTAAAACTTAGTAGACTTGCTTAAAATTTGGAGTATAGAAATTACTTTAGATTGTTAAACCCGACTGAACAAAACAAAAGGTGAATATGACACATCTCAACTACAGTATAAGAGCTGGAATTCTATAGAAATCTATCTCTAAAACCTATATAATTAAAGTCAACAAACAGGCCATTGAGACATTCAGTTTTCAATAATATCTAGAACTATTTGTGACGTATCAGGAAAAGCAGGATGAAATCACAAATGTTTTAGTGCTAGTAATTCAGGTTAGGTAGGTCTTCTAAAGACAGTGATGGTTAGAGACTGAATACTTGGCTCCTTTCCTTAAATTAAATCTTCCCAGAGCAGCTATTGTGTTCAATTAAAGATAACTGACTTTGTAACAATGTACTCATTTCTACATAAATCCATTCACTGCTGTTGCTGTGCTCAGTACTACTTTCCATGTGTGAGGTGTAGAAAATCTTTCTAAACTTACCTATGGAATATTATTTCAACTTCTGCATCTGCTGTAACTGATTTGGCAGAAAAAAAAAAATACCTTGAATTTTTCTTTTAATCTTTTTAGCTATTCCTATCTCAGTTTTCCCTCTGCCTTTTGCTCTTCTTACAATGCCTCCTTTCTCCTCCATTCTGTTTTTTATCATGTTGATGATTCCAAATAGCCTTACGTATACTGTCACTCACATGCCATCCTGCCCAAGAGCATATGCCCCTGGAAATCACATGGGATAGCTCATTTTTATCCATCTTTTTCAAAGGAAATTCAATTTAACAGTCACTTTGAATAGCACAAAACCCTGACGTTTGGCATCTTCATTTTAAATGAAAGCACCAGATTCTCTTTCTGTCAAAACACTAGATCTCTCTGTAGGAAGAATTCTACCCTTCCCAGATTGGGGTGGTAATAAGCATGTAGTAAGTGGCACACCTTAATAAATCAAGTCCTCAGGAGACTGGTCCGTCTGTGTTTCATCAGAGGACTGTGATTATTTGAACCATATGTATCTTCCAAAACTCAAGAGCTTTATAAATCGATTCTTTCACTTGTTAACACTATTAAGATATTAAACGTAATGTAAAACATCTCTTTGAGTATAATTTAAAGGGGATATTTCTCTGTATGCTTACTTGCTTTGGATGAAGGAGATAATGTGCTCAAAGACTATTTCATGGATGCTTATATCATCCTTAGAATGGAATCATTTTATATTAAAAATTCCCAATTTATATTTCTGCTGAAATGTTCTTATAGACAGACAGATTTCTGCAACTTTCTATCATGCATTCTACATTTAGTAAAAAAGTTCTAGCATTAATAAATATTTTTAATATCCAAAACATTATCACTTACTATCACCTACTCAAAATGCTTTATTAAAGTGATAAAGACCATCAGGCTTTGCAGGTAGTAGGGAATTGTAGGCAGCCCATTATAGTGGTATAATATTGCTGACATGAATACACATCTACCCTACCCTGGACTGAGACCTGGGGACTTGTAACAGCAATGTTACTATGTCATTTTTCATAAGCAATGAATGTGGTTTAATATTTCCAATCATAACCATATTTTTTAACTGCATTGTCAGAGAACACTTCAGGGATGTGTTTACCTTTTCCAAGAGAAATCACACTGGAAAGCTAAACAAATTTTTTTAATAATGGAGTCCCTTCTACAAGGAGTATGTCAACTTGACCATAGCAAATCTGTTTGAATGCATGCCAACATTTGTTATCTAACACTGAAATGAATTAATAAATGATATATCACTCAGTAAGCAATATCCAGCAAACTGAAAATAGATACTTAATCAATACATTTAAGTTTAATTTAAATATGTGTAAATAAATAACGTAATTATTATTAAATATTCAATATTATCGTTAAAAGCATGCTGTCGATGTATGGAAGAAATTGTCATTTAAATGAAGTTTAACATTGGAATTATGAAGATTTCCTCTCATTGTGGGTTGATTCCCTCTCTGTTGTTTCACAAGTTCAGAGGAAAACCCTTATTCATATACTGTTTCACATCTATTTCATCATCATTTCATGCCATTAGAGAAGAAAACCTAAATATTTGCTAGATGTTGCAGAGTATATCACAGCATATATGTGACATAATAATGTGAAATGGAAATATCAAGGATTATGAAATGAGCTAATATGTTTAGCAGTGTTAAAGATTTTCAGTTTCACCTGATTATGGCAGTTTTTCTGCCATAATCTGAGCAGAATTAGACAAAACAAAAATATACCCTATCCTTTATCGATGTTTCAGTTACAGGCTTTTTCGGCATTCTTACAAAAAAGAGTTTTGTCCTGCACACAGATTGAAAATATTCTGTCTCCCCAAACCATGCCTTTTAATTTCAGAAACTCTTGCCTCTGTAATTTAAACAAACTCCCAGGGAGAGTTCTTTGAAGTATTCACCACAATTTAAACTTCAGCAGTAGATCCATGCATTTGCAGGAAAAACACCAAACAAACAAAATTTTTCATGGACTTTGCTGCAGCAGCTGCTTTCATGAAGCCAATTACGTTCTGGAAATAGAGCTAGACAGCCAAACTCACCTGCTGTTAAGAGCAGAGGTTGAATCGTGTGAGAGTAGTTATGGACTAATGGTTTTTTTCTTGTCATTATTACTAGACTTTGCTTTCTCTCTCCTACCCTGCCAAGTTTCTGAGGAATCTGCCTGGCAGCCACACAGACAAAACCTCAAGCAGTGAAAGTTCATACTTCAGTCTCCCTCACAGCCTTTTAAGTTTATCTCCTACTGATTCATGTTCCCCCAAAAAGATACCGAAACATCGTAAGAACTGTGTTTTAAAAAATATAGTAGTGACTTTCAGCATTACTACTGCCACCACCAAGATTTTTTTCTTATTTTATTTGCAATTAATTCTTCTTTTAAAGTTGTTGTCTCAGGCTTTGCTAGCAAAATTCATACAACAGAAGACTTCATCCATCTCTGGCCAATTTACACTCTCCTTTTTTATTGCTCAACTGGTTCAGTTGCTGGTTGGTTCACGTGGGTTAGGATATCCTTCCACTACCTGGAAATCAGTATGATGACCCTACAGTTATTTCTGCAGCAATGTAGATGATTGATGACTGTGAGCATAGGAAAGTAAAAATGTATTAGCTTCTATTCAGCAGCATAGTGTTTTGGGTGAGGTTATCTCTATTTTTTTTTTCCATGTAAGAAAACTTCTATCTCCTCTTCTAAGTTTTATACAGAATACTGCAAGCTATAGGTCTTAACCTTCTCAGAAAGATCCAACTACTTCTAAGATTATATTTTTGTTCTTGTGATGGATGACTCTTTAGAGTACCTTTGCATAGTAGTATGTCTTAAACTACTGGTGGTTTAAAACTGAGGGATACTTGCATTGACTGATCTTACTATTAATCTGTAGTATGTAAACTGTCACAGCTATTTCAGGCTCTCCTCTGTGTCTCCTTTTTGGTTTTCCTGCTTTGTTTTTGGTTTGTTTTGGGGTTTTTTTCTGTCCCTTTCTTGCCATACGTAAGCACATTTTGATTATCACTTGTCAGCTATAATGCAAAATGCCAAATTAAAGATTATTACATAAGGCTCTCCAAATTCTTATCAAACCTGTTCCACTGTATTTATACAGTGCATTTATATTGCAGGACCATGCTGACATGTCATTCAGGTGTTCATATTACCTAGACTTTATATCTGTGGCCATTTACATTATTGATGGGGACAGAAGGCAACCCCAGGCATTACCTCTTCCTGTAAAGCAGCACTGAGACATCCACCTTAGGTACTCAACATCTTCAAAGTGCCAGACTCATTTGTCAGTGCCCTGCATCTGGAAAACATCTTTGCTGGAAGAGTGCTCTGCAGCATGAAGTAGTGTGGGAGGTGAGACTGTATTTCTATAGAATTTGAAAGGGGAATCAAAGATTTTTATGAGGGCAAAAAAGGGCAAAAGCAATAGACTTGTGCAGTTGTGAAGATGTAATGCTATGAAAAACAGAGAAGGGCAACAGGA
This sequence comes from Ceyx melanurus, assembly GCA_024611195.1. Classification (NCBI taxonomy): domain Eukaryota; kingdom Metazoa; phylum Chordata; class Aves; order Coraciiformes; family Alcedinidae; genus Ceyx; species Ceyx melanurus. Next base: position 75,426 of record JANHGL010017315.1, read on the forward strand.
GCCTTGTCAAACCCTGAGAAAATAAAAATTAATCTGTCAGGGTATTTTCCTGTATCCAAGGTTCAGAGTTATACCTTACTTGCTGTGTGCTTAATTTCTGAGAATCTATTACAAACTTACTCTCAGTATATTTTAGCTGCTGTGGAGAAGCAACAACGTTATTTGCATTTAATGTTCTATTTTAGTTATCAAGCATTTATATTTTAAAAATATCAACATAATAAAAAGGTGACAAGTTGGGGTTTTTTTGGTAATAGAATTTTAACATAATCTTAGAAAGAATGACATACTGATCATTAAAACATTCAAGAAATCAGCTGTTATGAATATAATTAACATTGCTTCACAAATGGCTGACAGTATCCATCTCGTCAAAGAGGATATAAAGTGAATATATTCACTAAAGTACACTGTAAGGAAAGTGTGGTAAGAAAGATTAGTCTGAATATTTTCCTGCAAGCTCTGGCAGGCAGATAACAAAACTTCAGGTTTGTTCTTGGCATTTAAACCAGCAAGAAATAAGATTTGATCTCTTATGAAATGTAATCTAGCAGTCCAGACTTGCTTTAAGGCTTTTCACAGGTAAGGGAAGTGCCATATAGGAATATTTAAATACTGAAGCAGTCTTTCCTTTGTTAAGTAAAATACTGTTTGTACTGTAATACTGTGGGTTTAGTTATGGTGTTGAGCTTTTAGATTTAAATGGCAAAATGCTACAGAAGAAGAGTTAAATGACATTTTCTCTTACATGAGGATCAGTAACACTGAAGCAACAAGAAGCTCAGTTTTTATGAGAAAGGAGTAGGAAAGGTCTTTTCTCTTTTGTGCTTGAGTGTGTTGAGGACTAACAAAATACTCTCCCTGATACAATTATCCTCTTTTTCGCTTGCTTTTTATTTCTTTACACAATATATTTATAGAGGAAGGGTATTTTGCCACAGACAGCTACAGACACTCGATAAAAGGAAGGGGTTTACTCAGGTAAAATCTTCATCCATTCCCATGTGACAGAGAAGCTGAGGGCTTCTAGCCCATGTACTGGAACAGTTTATATAGCTTATCCCCTAACTATTTAATATAAAATGCATAGACTATTTTGTGCACTAGAGCCAGAAGTTCTTCCCCAGAAAAGCAATTTAACTACTAAATTAGAGTCATACTTCTCCTTGTTCACTCTTCCTGAAGCTTGAATATTTTGTTGCACAGCTTCATCAGGAAATGGAGAAAGCACCCATCCTTCCCATCTAGTAGCTAATAGTTTGTGATTAGATCTCCTCATGGAAAGAGAAAGATCTGAGTTTCAATGCATTTAGAAAAGGAAATTGAACTCCTGTCTGCTATTTCTCAGGTGAGTGATTTAGCCACTGGAGTATTTTTAAAATGTTAGGCAGCACTATGTTTTATCTGGCCAGTTTCTCAAAGCAAATTGCAGTTGCACCTGATCTTGTAAGTGTGCTAGATATGCTCACCATAAATGTAGTTATTAAATCCTAGTACTAGGTCAAAGAACAACCTGCTTTCGAGTTCTGCTCATGTTCAGGCATGAACTAGAAACGATTTTTCTAATTAAAGGTGTCAGCATGACCAGTATCATAAATTTTGATAAATTAAGGAGTCTCTAGCCACAAGGTGACTTTTGTGGTCATAGACTCCAAGGTGGCTGAGGGGACATTTTTAGGTAGAGTTGCTTTTAGCTTTGGTTTCAAATGTCTTGTTCCAAATTGTGTTGTCAAGACTGAGGGTATCTCAACACTGTAAAATGCAACAGTGCGCTACCAAGTCCTTACATGAACGTGAAGGCCGTGTAACCTGTGGCTGCAGCAGTTCATGTCTGGAAGCAGTGCAGCTGCATTTCTGCAGTGCTGCAATGAAGCCAGTGAGCTTTGCTGAAGATGCATAACACAGGAATTAGATTCTACTGCTCCACAACCTAGGTTATTTACACAAGGCCACACCATACTGACATTCACTTGCCTAGAACTGACAGGCACCTGGTGCTATTTTAGACCCCCAGGTATCCCACCCGTTCTCCTGTCGTTCAGAAGGTGCTGTATCCTGCTGTACACTATCCTGGTATCTCAGATATCCTACAATTCCAGAAATTCTAGTACCTTTCAAAGGAACTACATCATACATTTGTGTTTCAAATTTGTGTAACAAAATTATTCCCAAGGTCCCCCTGGCTTGGTGTTTTCCAGCCCTTCCAGATGTTCACATCTGTGTTTGTCTCTACACTCACAGCAAAAACATGTCTGTATAGCTTTGCTTGGAGGTACTTCTAGAAATATCTCTTTTTACAAGTTTGATCTTGAAAGGTGTTTAATATTCTCCACTTTCATTTAAACAATGAGAGCTGCAGGTGTACTTCTCAGGGCTGAGGCTTACATGAGTGTTAATCTGTTTATGTGATCACACAGAGGACTGTTCATCCTGCTTTGTGTTCTCATTGAAAACATGTGAGTGATGTCTCTGATCTATATAAAGAAATAGTGTCTCATTTATGAAAAATGTGCCCTCAGGACAATATGGAAATAAATCAGGGGAAGGATACCACAGTATCCTTTTGTAGCTAGTACATAACTAGAATTTAAAATGCAATTCTTTTCACTCCAAGACTCACTCAAAAATAAAATATATTGGATGTCTTATATTCTTGCAAAGAAAAAGTGGCTTTCTTTAGAACCAGAAAAATATTTCTAGCTCTGCTTTCATTCCCTCTCTAATCTGATTAGGAACAAGCCATGTTCTTCCAGAAGATCAATCTGCTGTGTTTGCTTGGCAAGAGGAGCTTGCCTTCAAGGGCCATTTCCACATTGCTCTGCAGTTCTCTGCTGGTTTTGACAGTGTATCACTGTCAAAAAATGTGCATCTATCCACTGGTCAGTATGCAACACTTAGACAAAAAAACTCTTGTTTTGCTCAGCATGATGTTCCTCTCCATGATTTGGTTTTCCCACCATTAAATGAGGCTGATCATACCCAGGTACAAAGTGTTTTGACTTATGCTGGTAAAAAATGTTAAGGAAAGCCTACTTAGTAACATATTCTCAACAACTGGTTATTTAATAGACTCTTTTTTGAAGATCACTCAGGAAAGACATCAGTTGTGAGCCTGACTTTTTAGTATGTGTCCTTTGATACTAATTTTATCATCTAGGGAAGCACCTTTCAGAAACCAGTTTTCCTCAGACTCTGAACAAAAACTACCTAACAAATGGAGTAAAACGTAGTTATCATATTACTGAATTTCCTTATCATCACATAGACAATGTAAATAATTATTTTAAATGAAAATAAATTATATCAGTTTGTTGAAATGAATAAATAAATATTCTTATTCAGGGTTCTTGCCTTGGCTTCAGAAATTTCCTTTCTTTTCTGTAATTTAGAATCTAAGTATCTCACAAGGAAAACTGATCAAGCTAATCTTTGTGTGTAAGGTAAATTCAAATAAGAGAATCACATAATCATTTGGCTGGAAGAGAACTTTAAGATCATCAAGTCCAACCATTAACCCTGCACTGCCTGGGTCCCTAAACCATGTCCCCCAGCACCACATCTACTCAGTTTTTAAACACCTCCAGGGATGGGGACTCAACCACCTCCCTGGGCAGCCCATTCCAATGCCTAACCACCCTCTCTGTAAAGAAATATAGAACTCAAATCTTGTTGGTTTGGAACAAAGGAAAAATCTTCACAATCTTTAAAATATTTGGGTATCTTAAGAGGCTGAATTCTCAGATTAAAGATGCACATCAATTTCTGAAAATCACAGAATGGCACACATGGCATCCCAAGCTGATGTCACAGCTGTAAACCTGTGTGAGGAACTTCCTCTGACGTGTAGGACCAGTCCCCTTGCAGAAGACTCTCTCTGGCTTCTCTGTGGCTGACAAGATGCAACAGGGATGGATGAACATAACAGCTGCTGTGGCACATGAGCAGGAGCCTCCACACTAGAAACATACCAACTTGCATGTTTCAAGTAACAAGGAACATAGCTACTTTCTCCCAGTCAGCTTTGGAAGCAGTCCTAAGGTATAGACTTTGTACTGACTTTGCTTCTGAGGCTTCCCAGAAGCAATAAAAAAAATGGTTTTCAGCCTCTCTGACCTGATGCGAGCTGGGCTGTGCTCCTCTGCACCATCTGCTCGAGAGTGCAGAAAGACCCCTGTGCTTGCTTTTCTTCCTTCCTGAGGCCTGATTCCAAGTTTCTGCAACATTACCTGGGATGAATTTCCTTTTCTCTGTGGAAGTGACTTCAGCCAGGATCATGTGCAGCTAAGTCTCAGCTCCCTGTATCTGGTCAGTTCATTTCTTTACAAAATCAGTAATGGCTTGGAACATAATGAATAGGTATTTGACAGATTTCATGCTCTTCTCAATGACTTTAGAGGAAATATTTACCCTAAACTGAGACAGTGCTGGGCATAAAACAAACAACCCCATGCACCTGAAAACCAAAACTAGAACAATGTTGCATGTACATTAAGAACCTGCAGTTTGACATGCCTGAAGGAAAGATAAAGACATAATTTGGAGTAGTTTTTTTTCAATGTCCATCAATTAGTTCATTTTTTTTCCCATTTGCAGTTAATGTTTTAAAATAGTTTTTCACTTTTCAGAAAATGTCAAGGAGAAAACTTCTTTTCACCCTCACCCATCTCATGATAGTTGGAGCACAAAGGTTATGAGGTAAACCTCCTGGAGAGCTGGCTCATCCTGAATATTGCTCCCAGGTGTTTTGTGTCTCTTTCTTACTCACAGATGATACGATTAGCATTTTAATGTCCTAAAACTTCTTGTGGAGTTCCCTGGGAGGATATGAGAATGAAGCCACGAAAGTTAAGCTGTTTGGTATTTATCACGCACACTCTGATTGTATTTCAGAGCTCTGGGATTTAAACAGGACGTCAGTCTTTCATAGCCCATTTGGATATCTTGGTCTTCATATAATGCTGCTGGATGAGTATCAAGAGCGACTGTTCGTGGGAGGAAGAGACCTCTTGTATTCCCTCAGTTTGGATCGAGTCAGCGACAACTACCGAGAGGTGGAGTAAAAAGCTACATATATTAGTCACTTCATGTCATAATGTGTACCACAGAATACCAGAGTTTGCATGACTAGAAATGAGATCATGCTGTTTTTGTAGATGTTTTGTGCATGAACTTTAAGGTCATGTTTGTTTATTTATTTGGGGGTTTTTTATTTAAGAAAAATACAGTTACTACCATTTTATCCCCAGGAATAACCCATAGGCTCACTCTAGATAATGAGATCTGGGAGTCATATAGCTATTTCTCACTGCTTTCCAGAATGTTTACAAAAGCCTAGAGCATCTCACACTTTGTGCACACCTGATTTCTGTATCTCCACTCCATTAGCAATTTCTCCATGGCATTGGTGGGGGACTTTTCAATTACAGGAGAGAAAATAAAGAAATAGCACATAAACTATAAGAGGGTTTTAATAGCAACATAAACCTTGCAGCTGGTCTTGAGTCTTTGGAAACAGGATTTTATATTGTTTTGAGCTAGAGGTGTGATTTCTCCTTCTTAGAAATACTTCGGGAAAGACAATCATAGATACAGAAAAACTAAAATACTTAGTGAGACCATTTCTGAATTTATTAAAGTAAACTCCTCAGTTAGCAGAGTTATTTACTGAGCTTTGTTCCTCATCAGCGAGATTTAACTCATTTTCCATTTGATAACTATTCTTAATATCTTGTGACAAGATATTAAAGCACAGGGATATGAAAACATTTAAGAAGTCGTTTCTATAAAATAAGCTTTCCCCCCCTCTCTTCTTCCCCATTTGGCAGTAAATCTGTATGAGCAAAGATGACAGAACAGAACACTTTATGCTTCTGTCCAGCCTCCACTGTCCCATCTGGACACATTTTTGCAGTTTGTTGCTCTCCTCATTGTTGTTTTTAGGTGGAAGACCAGCCATTTACTCTGAAACCATACTCTCTGTCTTGAGACCTGTGTGCAGGGTATGACAAATTAATGGAAGCTCTTCTTGTCTGCTTGCCTGCTTTTATGATGTGCAAAAGATGAGAAACTGAATTAAATGGAGCTTGACCTAGGACGTTTAGAAACATGACCTCTTTGGGACTTAGCTCCTCTGAATACTAACATCACGTCCCTTTTTACCCAGTGTTCACTCAGTGCAGATTTTACAGCACCATCAGTGGAAGTGTGGAATATAACATTTCTGTTATGTGAGAGCTTAATTACCGAGATACTCTGGGGAAAGTTCCTGAAACTGAGACTGGTTGATTCATTATTACCAAAGTTCTTAATTAATCTCTCTTTAACTGTGTGTGGGTTAGCCTTTGACCTTGACTGACAATTTTAGCTTAATTAATAGAAAACACCAGTTATAATCTAGTAAAAGTAGAGGAATGGAGGCAAGTTCCTGGGTTTCATTCTCTCTCTGGTAATCAAGATGCAAAGGAGATCTTTCAAAAAGTTGGTAGTTTGGGCAGATATGTACAGATCTTTTTAATCTTCTCTGTTCTAGAAAACAGTTCATGTATTTTAATTCATTGCCATCTTTTTTCTTCACAATTTGGAATATGAATAAGCTTTCTAAAAGTCAAAGTAAACCCATTCCTAATTAGAGGTATATCCCTTTGAATGTAAAATGACCCAGTAATTCAGTTCTAGCAAGCACATTAGAAGTCACCCAAAGAAAACTAACAAACTGCTGAATGGACATAAAATGCTTTTGCATTGAGACCTATTAACTGCCAAAGTAATCCAGCATTTCCAAAAATCTCAACTTTTGATGCATATGAGGTATGCACCCTATAAATCTGCATTTAATAGACTGCATTTTTAAGTTTAAATTCTCTTAGGCTTTCAAATACAAAGCAGCTCTCTATAGGGTAGATTATAGCATCTTTACATAAACTATTAGCTGTTTCTCTATTTTAAGCATATATTATCTTGTAAATATAGTATCTAGTAAAGAAAAGATACATATAAATTAGGAAAATCAAGGAAGAAAACTTCTACTGTCAGCCTTACATTGGTTGGGAAATCTAGAGATTCGGATCGAGCTTTCAATTTGGAATAGGTGTTGGACAGAGTTCCACACACTATTGGTCAAACTCTATTTCCTTTGCCTACTTTGCTTTTTTTTTTCTGTACTTTTTTATCTCTCCTTACTCTTGTTTAGCATATCTTACCATAACTTTTTGAAATGAAGTCATTCATGAACCTTGGTTTCTATAAGAATGTGCTAACAATAACAGCAGCAAGAATGAGGGAGAATAAGAAATGTGGATATAAATACTGACAGATAAATAAAAGTTACAGAAGTACCTTAAACCTTGTATAAAGTCAAAGCTTTGGATGTACCCTCCATGTGACCTTTGCTTTCCCTAAGATCTCATTCTGTTTGTCATTCCACCTTCAGAATCAAACTCTACACATATTTGAGATTTGATCCAAAGTCTTTAAAGCTTGTAGTGATTTAACATACTGATAGAGAACTTTTTTTTTTGCTATCTGATGCCAAATTTACTTTTAAAAAAAACATTTTGGTTCACTGAAACAGGTGCCAGATCAGATTGTTGTTGACAGCAAACATGAACTGTTCATCATCCTTGATCTAACAGCTCATAGAGAAGGATGACTGACTCTACCTTGCATCTCTTTGGAGTAAAGCTGCACTTCCTATTTGTCCACAAACTCCTTACAGACACCCTTTTTTCCCAGCTTCTTCTTCAAAGGGCTCATGAAGGCCTTGTTCTGAAAGAAGCCTTCCTACTTCTGCAAATGGGCTTATGAAGAAAGATTCCAATGTATTTTCCAATGTATTCTTTTTTCTGACTGAGAACAAAATAGCTCCAGATTAGGATTTATGTCTCTGTTGTAAAATACTATAGAGCCTTCAAAATACATCCTGCCAGTGCTGAAATCTGCTCTATTGCCACTTCAGAGCTGACAACACAAGTCTGCAAGAGCAGGTCTTGCTTCTATCTCCCTTGAATACCATGTAGGAATGTACATGTATTCAAATTGAAAAAGAAGCACACAATTAAGCAGGAAGTTTGATTATCCACTGGAATTACTTCCCAAGAGGTAACCTATTTGTTGATAAATATATATTTGTTATTATTTAATATGCAGTCACAACCATATATTATTACAGAACTTATGCTTCAGCCAAACACAAGTTATGTATTAATTATGCAGTTTTTTTATTTACTTAAACCAGGGACAGAATATTTGAATTGCTTAATTGCTCTGATGTGTACTAGAGTTCAAACTTGCTCACAGTCTATTTTTGCCAGTGCTGCTAGAAAGCTCATATAATTTCTTGAAATTAGTTTTCATTAGAAGTGCCATCCTGTTTTGTGAGGCTAGTGACTGAATAGGGAAGCTGTTTGGATACACTAATTGGCATTCCATCTCCAATTAAGTTTTCCCTGTATCTGAATTTGCTCAGTAGTTGCTGTCTGTGGTGCCTTATAATTCCATTTTTTCTCATGAGAGGTATATTTAAAGCAACTTTTTTTACTGTCTTTAAAATTACATCATGCAGGTCTTAAGGATTATAAAGTTGTGGTGCAAGATGAGAAAAAATCACTAAACAAGCAATTAAAAAATTTACTTCACAGTACCCTGAAAGGTGGAAAGTTTTGAAATATTTTATCCAATCCAGTAATTATGTCAAGCATGCAGCTCAGTGAAATGTATGTTACTGGGATGTTATTCCAGTCTAGATGCACAAGAGAGTTTCCCAACAATAACTATTGACAGTTTGCCAGAAGATTGTAATCCTGGCAAAGAATCAATTCGAGTTAAAGCTGGTAGTTGTCATAACTCTAAAGCATAAACAGTGGGAAAAATATGTGGCAGTTTAAAGGCTACCATTACAGTTGATTAATATCTGGATTTCCAGTGCAAATACATCCTATGTTCTGCTAGCTAAGTAAAACACCAACAATTGCAGAAATACAGTTAAGTACATTACCACACCTTGGTAAAGCATTACTTTAACCACTTTATATAGATTTCTTTCCAAATAATCACAAGAGCTGAGCAGCTCTTCTCACTTGTTTTAACTGAGCAGTGAAATCCTCATGAAGATTTTAACATTAAAACCATTAATTCTATGACTCTGATTCACACTACAATTCTGTGCTGAGGGCCACCAATTCATGTTGCTTGCACTGCAGCTGCCTTTCAACTTTCCAGACAAAATGGGGTCATTCTCTTTCCTCTTTGGCTTTTTTCTCTTAATTCTATTTATGCATTTAATTCAGTATCTTAAGCAGAAAATGTGCATATAAAATACTTTCAGTAGCACTGGGACTAAGTATCCAAGTACTAAAATAATCACTCACGTGCAGTGGTTTTAATATTAAGTTACAGAGTCAAGTGTTTTATTCCCTCTGTGGTTTCTCTGTTCCTAACAGGCACCTACAACTAATTCAGGCAAAAGTCCCCATTTTAGCCTACTAATTAGAATATTTCTTTAGTAAGCAAAAGCTCTGGCTTCACACTTTTAGGCTCAGGAGATCCTAGAGTTCATATCTCCTAACTTCTAGGCTTTTGGGTTAAGGACAGGCTGTTGCCTACTCAGTCCTTGACCAGTGAATGACTGTGGACAGAGTTTCTGGTCAGTGAATGACTTGTTTGACAGAGTTTTGCACTGAATGAACCTGGAATGCTCTGACCAGGGTGACTGGACCTCAGGAGAGGTCAGCAGAGTTCAAGTACCTCCTCAGACTACACAGCAGCAATGAAGACATGAGAGTTCCTTCTGATTATACATCAACAACTCTAAAACCATCTCACTGAAAACAAACGTTCTGGTTCATTTTATGTACCTTGCAGGATTTAGATGGTGTCTGTAAGTGACCTAATTCAGGCACTGAGACCTAAATACTGACAGGCTGCTGAAGTTGACAAGAATAACATAGAGCTGACCTTTTGCTTTTGAGCACCAGGGCTCTAGGATTTATAATTTATCCCCACTTTTCTTACAATTTATTTTTCATATATATTTTTCCCCTGATTTTCTTGCTTTAGAATTAAAGAAAAATAAGTTAATTCAATAAGAAAAGAAAACCACAACAAACCCTAGCAGAATAACTTAATTTTAGAATGTTTTCCAGATAGAAGAATAATTCATTACTTGACAATTGACAGAAATGTCGTAGTGATGACATACATTTTTTGATACTTATTTGGTTTCAGCCAAGCCTGATATCACTAAAGTGTACATGTTTTTGTTTTCACTTTTAAAATTCTAAGATATTAAGTAATCATTCCAGTCTGCCAAGTCATTATTTAACGTTTTTTTAATCCAAACAAATCAAGCATCTGGAATGAAACATAGATTTTATACAGTAGGTAGCTGAAAAAAGGTTGAAAGGTTGTATCAGATCTATTTTGAGATCACTACCAACCCAAGTCTGTTCTTTGATTCTACAATTCTGTGAGTCTTTCACGTGAAAAAACTGAATTGACATTGTCAGACTGCCAATTGAATGACTTTCTATGTTTGCTTTTGTGTCAGATCCATTGGCCTAGTACACCTCTGCAGGCAGAAGAATGCATAATTAAAGGAAGAGATGCTGTAAGTATCATCAATTACAAATCAAATATACCAGTGGCTGGTCCAAAAAAAAAGGATTCAGGCATCCCTGAACTTCAGAGATCAAAAGCACAGATATAATTCTGTTTCAGCTTAAAAACATGTGACTACTGTTGTTTTTCAAACCAGCTTATAAATGGGAAATGAACACTATTGACCAGCTGAACATTCCCTTAATTCTCTTCAAGGTAATATCAAAGAAGGTACCTTTCCCATTTCAGTTTTCCTTTCTTTTTATAGATGCAGGATACCTTCTCTGTTCAAAATTGTTCACATTCTAATTTATATTTAAAATTTGCATTCTCTAGAATACTTTTTTAAAAGCAGTTAAATTATTAGTAATTATAAAATATACTCCAAATTATTTTGTCCTATAGGTTTTACGGTACATTAATAAAAATATGCTGGTTTAATGAGCACTGAAACTGTTGTGTTCTTGTAATCCAGTGTGGTGATTTTAATCAGTTCCCATGGAAAGACCTGAAAGCTCACAGACATACAGCAGCTGGTATCATTGGCAGCACAGGATAAAAGTTCTTCTGGATGGGAGATCTCTTAAATTTTGCAGCACACCAAGCTCATTATCTGCACCTCATAAACACACAGCAAGTACAACACCTAATAAATCCCACAGCTGATAGAGCTCACACTGTACCAAAGGATTTTGAAATGTCAATAGCTTTACAGCAACAGTGACAGGAAGGTAGGACACAGAAGGGCACATAACGAGGTTTTCCCACAAACACAGCAAATAGGCAGCCCTGAGGATAACCACAACATCTTCCCAGTGAAGATTAGGCAGCTATAAAGATTTCTGTTGAAGCACAAGCATAAGAACTGTCCACATCAAAGGAATCCACGGACCAGATTGGATAATAATAATAAGGATAAATAATAATTAAAAAAACAACATGATACTTTACTCCTTACACTCACCTGGCCTAGAACTGATCTTTTTGAAGGATCTTAAAAAGTTCATTTCATTTTTTCTGGATGTTTTTGTACCCTTAGGAATTTCAGCTTGCTTTGTTAAAAATGGTTTTCGACATTATCCAAACTTTGTGGTTTTATGAAATTATGCAAAGCTTAAACTCTTTGAGCTTTATTTAGTACTACCTATCAGCACAGACTGTTATTAGTTAAAGCTCTGTCATCTTCCCTTCACCACTACATCATGTGGTTTATTCTTTGATGATACTCTCTGGGTTAAATAAGAACAGAAATCGGTACTGTTGCTCCAATGTAATGCAAAGATATCTCCCTCAGACTCGTGAGATTCCCTAAAATTAAAATAATTCACAATCCAGTCTGCTGTTATAAGTCTTTGAATTTACATTGTAATTAATGTGATAATTTAAAGACCTTCATGTATTTCCCAAATCCCTCTGTATTGTGAAAGATTGGTGTCTCTATATCTTTAAAATAAAATAATATAATTTTAAAATAATCACAGGACTCCAGAACTGGAGTCTTTAAGAAAATATCTTAAAATTGAAAAAGACTGAAATATTGCCATAGCAAACAATATCAAGCAATATTCTGATTCTCACATGAGACCTAATTATGAATGGGACTATATGAATAAGACTAATTCCAGGGAAACCTTAGTAATTTTGATTAGCATGCTCAGCATTCAGTAAACTAAACTACTCAACCTGAAAGGCATCTAAATTAGAATCAAAAACTTTCCTTTAACTTTTCTTTTCACCTTCATATTTTGTACCCATAAACCAATATTGGTTTTGTGGCACAGTGTCTTAAAATCTGTTTGCTATTTCTAAATTCTAAATGCTATTATTCACTATGCAAAGTCTCAGAAAAAAATTACTCATCAGTGCTCTTACAAACCTTTTTGCTTATCTCCATGCTGTTTCTTTCTTTATTTTTCTTTGCAAAAGATCTATTACTGAAGGCATAATTAACATGAAGTAGATGTGAAAATGTTGTAACAAACATCTGAGTGCTGAGGTACTTCATGTGTTCTCTGCTACCTCTCTCTTTCTGTGTAACAGAACAGGCCACCTTTACCAGCTTTTACAACCTTTAAAAGTTAACAGTTCATCTTGTAGTAGTAAAGCTGCAAGTATTGTCATCATAAAACCAGTTTCAGAGAGCTTGTAACAGACTTAATAAGACAGTAACTAAAGCCTTGTCTGAACAACATGTGCATCACCTTAAACTTAGGCCATACTTTTCTGATCCAGGTCAAGCCAAGGGAAAAATGCTTCAGCTCTCATCCAGTGTGCCAGGAAACAAATCCTATCAGCCTTTGGTGGGAGAGATTTCAATTATTTTATCAGAATCGGAAACCATTCAGTCATAGAAATCAAATTCTGTAGTGATGGCTAACTAGCTCCTTTATATTGAGAAGCTCCAGATGAATAAAATTCCACATAAAATTCTGTTCATTTATCTATGGAGCTCTAAAGACAAGCAAAATGTTTAATTAATTAATACAGTAGGAAGAAAATTCATTTTAATGTTCCCTTGGCTGATGTATCTCTTTTTTGTTATATGTACAGGATCTTATTAGTGAGGCAAGCAGCAATGCCTAGTTGCCTGACACTGCCCAGAATAACGTATTTTTCATTATAAATGATAAAGTCTAGCCATTTGGAATGACAGTTTTCTGTATTTGGTATCTGCCTTATCCTCGGTTTTCCTGCAGAAATTTTCAGTGATTTTTTTTCCTAAAAAAAAATTCCTAAGATCTGTCTTCCTCTGCAGTGCTTCTGAGAAAAAGATCAAGAGCTGCAGACATATGTGGATAAAAAAAAAAATATAAAAAAATCATGGAGTAAAGATCAGACTACTGCTGAGAAAGAGCAGAGAGAGAATAAGTCAAGAAGGTTATACTCGGAGGGAGTGAGAATAAGGACCAGCACCACTGCCCAGTAAAGCACCTATTTAATAACTGAAAATAATCATAAAATACCCTTCAACTACTGTTCTGCTACCACCAGTCAACAGCTGCTTATAAAATGCACATACAAAGTGGGCACCTCTGTATTTGAGTGCTGATTCATGCACAGAGGATCACATCTGACTAATCTCATCTCATTCTTCTTTTCATTTGTTTGACAATTCAAGTAACAGGTGTTTTCTTCATCGAGTCTAAAAGATTTTGTGCAGGTGAAGACAATGTGGATGTCATGTGAAGGGAGAGCTTCATTTACTCTTAGATAAATGTTAGGTACTTAGAAATTCCAAAAGTAACATATTGCAATGTTGTTTTTTTTCTTAGCATATAGGTAATTTTTAATCACATAACAGGATACCTGCCTGTGTAGGTTACCTGCTTCTCTCAATTAACATCCTTTATCTTCAAGTCAAAGGAGAATAATGTAGCAAATAATTTTTCCTTATCATCCTTACTGGTTTGTTGGAGTAGCTGGGAGTCTTGCACTTAACGATATAAGGATTTGAAGAAAGAAAAAAAAAAAGATGGTTTCTTAGTTTTTAATTCAATTTGGATTTGCAAGAGCTGAATTCTGCCCATGGCCCTTCTGCAGACTCATCCTCTGCTACATTAAGCTTTTGCAGATGGTTAATAAGTCAGGATTGTTCTCATACAAATATAGCAGTCATCACAGAAGAATAGTAAATTTCCACTTTGTTTTACACATTCATTTAGGAAAGAATTAATTGCCTTTTGGAGAATCTGGCCTTCTTTGTTGACTGTTGAAAAAGCCTGGAATAGCATAAATTACATGTCTAAACTTTAGAACAGCTAAAGTTAGCTAAGATTAATCCCAGTATAATTCCCTTCTTAAACATGCTGTGACTGTCTGAAAGGCCAGGGTCTGAGTTGCAGAAATTTTCGGCAAAAATGGAAATGAGCAGGAATTTCACCCCAAACACAAAAATCATTGCAAGATGTTAAACAGCCTGTAAAACGAAGTCCCAGGAGTTCCAAAATCAATGGATACTTTTATCTCACTGTCTCCATTTCTAGTTCAGCACAGGAAGGATAATGACCCCACTTCTCAAAGGGATGTTTGAAAAAAATTTTAATTGTAATATTTATGAAGCTGCAAATACACTAATGAGTCCCAGAGTATTACCCCGGGGGAAATGAATAATTTCTTCTTCAAAGGAGGGTTTGAACAGTGGGAGCACATACAGCATGAGGCAATACAATAAAAAAAAAATATTGATTAGCAAATAATTATACAAGATATTAAAGTTACAGTGGTCTTACAGAAAAAAATGTAAGATAAAGTTTATTTAAGAGATAGGGAAGTGATCTGCTGACTATTCATATCTCATGCTCTGAGTCTAATGTTTGCTGCATCTAATAATGCTTAGTAAAACAAATATTTAGATTTGCTGATTATCTCTGAAATTAAAGGATAGAATTGTGTTGTATAGTTTAATATTTCCTAATTGGTTAGACACCTAAAATAAACTGTGATAAATCAGTGCTCTAAACTTGCTTTATGATGTCAGAAATGTCCATCAATGAAATAGAAGAGATAGTTTCAGTATGCATAAAATCACCTAAGGGAACCTGAGATTACAATAATAATTTTTTTTTAAAAGTACTATTTTCAAATGTTTATTTTTAATGTAAACTAGGATGAATGTGCAAATTACATCCGTGTGCTTCATCGATACAACAGAACCCATCTTCTGGCTTGTGGAACAGGAGCTTTTGATCCACTTTGTACTTTCATTAGAGCTGGACATTCATCAGAGGTAAGAAATTTGTTTTACAGTAATGGCTCTTTTGGACATAAAAGCAAAGCCTTTATGGTTAAAAATAAATATTTAACTTCAAGTGCTCACAGTTACAAATCATACAAGCGTTATTTTTCCTGATGAAATGTAATACTGGTATAAAATTCTGTTTGTGACTAGAGGAACTCACTAATAATTGAAAGTATATTTTGGAGTCTTATGCGAAGAACTTAAACTCATTTTCATATTTCATTTTAATCCTAGATAAATGGATATAGCAAATTAAAAAAACCCAAACTAAATATTTGGGTGTTTTTAGATAAATCTGTTTCATTTTGTTTGGTTCTATTTTAATAAAATACTTACTTTATAACAAATACAAATAATTTTTATGGGAGATGGAGTAACTTAATAGTTATTTATTAAAATCAACTTGTTAATGATCATACTCAGCAAGTGTGTACGTGCTCCTTGATGACACTTGTAGCTGACAAAATACTACTGCAGAGATTAATTAAGTGCAGCATATAATCAATATTGTCAGCTTTCCTGTGTAAAACCAGAAATTATCTGGATTTTTCAGAAATCTGGATCCTTTCTGTCTCAGTTATATGGGGTCAGGATTAAAGAATCTGCAAAAATACCAACCTCTCATTTTAAACCAGTTTATAAACCTCTTTAGGTTTATAACCTAACCCTGATTATATGCAATCTATGTGTTCCTACATGGAGACCAACATGATGACTGTCCTTGTTTCATCTCACTCCCATTGACAGTCTAAAACATGGATGTGGTTTATCAATATATATTTTTTAATTTCTGACTTTAAAAAGTGTTATTGAAGGCCATTTCTGAATAGCCATTTGGTAAGGAAACAAAGCATTACCATTTTCCCTTTGAACAGTGAGAATATCTCCAAGCCATGATCATGATTGTATGTATGGCATCTAGATCTAGTATTTAGCATGTTTAGTGAGCTGTTTAGCATGTATATTGAGCTGGCAGAGTACCATTTTCAATGCCTCATTTAACTTACAACTGCCTGCAGCTGTATTTCTCCACCTCAGAAGGCTGATGGACTAAGTCTCTTTTCCACAAAATGCACTAGCTGTTTCTGGGAGTTTCCCTGCATGTTCCTAATCTGATGTATTCCTTATTACACTATTTCCTCTTCAATTAGCCAAATGAGATTCAGTTTATCAGGGAACAGTTCTAACTTCTTTCAGGCCTGTGAAAAAGGAATTGCCTTTAGTGAAGCAGCAGGTGTATTCCTTTGTTTGGAGGACAGTTTGGTCAAGGTGGGAGTTTATCTATCTATGTTGCCATCAATATTTTGTTGGATGAGGGGAGAGGCACTTCTACATATTCTGTGATTTAAAGCAAAAACAGGTCAAGGTTCAGCTATGCAATAAGCTTCCCATTTTCCTCTCTGCTCCAAACAAATGTATGCAACATGAGCTCCTCAGTTCACACTTTAACAAACTGAATTGACATGGAAGTTAAGAGAGAACACTCCACTCATATCACAGTTCAATTTTTGCATGACGTAATTCTTCTGCTCTTGGCCAGCATTTGGTAATGTCATTGTTCTTTTAGTTTTGTTAAGAAATGAAATTGTATATGTATTTATAGCTATTATTTTAGACTATTTTTTCTGATGTATTTTTATAATCAAAACAACCTCTCCACGCTTTTTTCCTATTACCTCATCTCTGCTTTCAGTTTGCAGATGATTAAGGAGAAAGAACATCTGGTTTCACTGGCCAAAGAGAAGTGGGTGTTGGCCATTCCTTCATTAGATTGAATAGGTGACAAATTTTTGCCCTTAAAATATTTTCTCAGAGACACAGTGTCCCTCTGCATGGATAAAAAGCTACCAGTTAGAATGTCATCCACCAAATCTTCACAGTTTTTTCAACTCATTCTGCTTACTGAATTGAATCTGCAGTCCTAAATACTACAAAATTACTTCTTTATTGCAGTCCTCTGCCCATCACAGGCTGTCAGACTTCATGCAAACATCCAAAAGACCCAAATTTCAGTTAGATTAAAGCATTTCAGTTTTTGGAAGTTAAATATATATACATTTCAAAATGGTACCTAAACTCATAATAGACAAGAAATTAGTTAGGTGAAAATTATCCTGCTTTTTCAGGAAAATACGTATTGTAATTTCAAAGAACACAGGTAATGGTAACACCACTATTTCTCTGGTAAAATGTCCTAATATTTAATTACTTTCAATGTTAGGAAATAGCCACTTAGTCAAGGTTAAATTTATCTAACTTCAACTTCCTGTCATTTAACCTTGATATGCCTTTGATAGCAGAGTTGAAAAGTCTTCCCCTATCTTTTCCACATCTTTTCCACATGTAAGTACCTATGCACAAAGATCAAGCCACCTCTTCACTTTTTTTTGATAAGCTGAATAAATATAGCTCCTTAAACCCCCTATCACAAGGATTCTTCAATCACATTTGTGTCCTTCCTGTGAACCCTCTGCAGTATTTTCACGTGTTCTGGAGGTGCTGACACTAGACCTAGACATGCTGTTTGATGGTGTGTATACAGGCAATGTCACTTCCCTACCTCTGTTTGAGATTCCTCTTTTCACAGACTCAAGTACTGAGTTTTTGGCACAGCATCACAATGAGAAACCTCCTTTTAGCAATTTGCGCTTGACCCAAAGTTCTCCAAGTTATCCCAGTTTACACACCCAGTTGAGGCACCTAATTAATAGACAATGAAGATAAATATTTCAATAGATGTCTGTCACTGTCAGCTGTAACAATGTACCTGAGATATCCAAAATCCTAAATGAGGCACCTCAGTCCAATATATGTAAGAAAGTAACCTGAAAGTAGATCTGAACCTCCAGCTTCCAGGGCATTCTGATCTATTTCACATATAAACTGTGTTCCTTATTCCAAGATACTTTGGATACGGTTGTATTAAAATCTGCTCTTTTAGGTTCTGACCTTTAACTCTGTATTCAGAGCATTCCATGACCTGAAAGCACCTAGAAGTCCCATTAACCCTTTTTATTCATTATTTATGCCTCCCCAGTCTTTCTATAAATTTTACTAGGAAAGAAATCATATGATTGTTTAAATCTTAGCTAAATTTAAAAAATCCCTACCTATTTCTTATGAAAAATGTAACAGACAAGAGGTCTGTTTGACAGTGTTCTCCATCCATAAAGTAAGGTGAGTGATATTCATTACTTTTGAATACTGTCTATACTTTGTTGTTGTTGACAGCTGGACATGGTGATCTCAGAGGTCTTTTCCAACCATAACCATTCAGTGATTCAGTAACTATGGCCATACATGAAGTTCTCTTAGGCAGATTAGTAGAGAATATGAATCGATCAGCCATATGAAATTAATTACCCCTTGTATTAGACCTGACTTTCACAAGATTAAAGACAGATGGTCAGGAGACAATGAATCAATATAGAGGAATAATACTATTATCTCAAAGAGAAAGAAAAAATCAACCTTTATGGTAAATTGATGGGGTAGTTTTAGATGCTGTTACTTCTATTTATGCAAGAAAGTATTTTTTCTAGGAAAGGGCACCTGGTGAATTCTATGGCATTGTTTGAGGAGTGGAAGTACTGCTCAGCAAGGTGTCAGTCATCATAACTAGAATGAGCAAAAGCTAAACAATGACAGGGTTTAGCTAATATTCTTGCAAGATTATAAAATTTACCCTTAATATTGTAGAATTCTTCTATAATTTATAACTGATAATTATTGTTATTTGACTGAGATCAATGCAGGAAAATTATTCCCGATTAAAAAGTGAACTAAAAAGACGTAGTACTTTCAGCCCATATATGACATCAAGAGGCAGTGGATCCACTCCTCTGCCCTTTCTTCCAGAATGACCCACTCTGGCATGCCCTGTGCAGGGTGTGCAAAACAACTATTGACTAGCTAAAGCTCCATGCTACACAGATAGAGACAACTTCCCCCATGTAGTTGCTTTCCTTCTGAAAATCCATTCTCAGTTGAATGTAGCTGTGGGTCCCTCTGTGCCCAGTGCATCTGTTGCTCCATTCATCACCAAAGCCTGGCTCTAAATTAAACCACAAAGCTGTATCCTTCCTTTTTTTGTTGGCTTTTTCGTGACCTTTGTCCCCAGTTGTTATGCTAGCAATCATTAGATGTGAGGAGTTTTATTTGGTATCTGCTCTGATGTGACCCTTACAATCTAACACAAGTTTAGCCTGTCAAAGAAAAGGGAAAGTCGTGTCCAGTAAGGCTGTGTAAAGGACTGTGAACTTCCTACAGTCATCCCTTCCATTTTGTAGAGCCCTTTGTACTGTCTTTAGCTCCTCCTTGACCTGGTCATCAGACTCTATCTCCCTACAGAGCTATTCAAACACTTTAATTCTATAGGTCCTGTATGTGATGCCTGGAACTTTCATCTATACTAGCACCCTAGCACACTAGTGCAATATAGCAATGATTTATTTTTCTAATGGCCCTGTTCTGTGCCATAGGACCCTAATGAGTGGATGTGTCCAATTTAAGGTCATACAAATGTGCATCTCCTGAATTTCTGACCAATTCAATCACTTCTGCTTAAACATTCTGAACTGCTATGGATAAATGCCTTTGATTTCTACATGCAGGGTTCTTGTTTTCATTTTGGGTTTGTTGGTTTTTTTTGGTTTTTTTTTCTTCCTATTACCAGAGTATTTCACACACATTAAATCAGGGTAATATATTATTTCTGTCACTTTAGGCCAGATATTTTGACATAAGTCACAAATTGCTAATCCTTTAGCAAACTCAGACAGCAGTCTGACATAGCTCCAGATTTTAAACATGTTTTCAGATTGGAGCCCAATGTGTCTTAATCATTTAACTGTGGAATAAAATGCATAGACCCGAAAAATACATCTGAATTTTTAGGGAGGATTTAATGTCTGTAATATTTTATGCACTTTCATCCCATAGGACGATTGATCTTTTCTAAATGTCACTGGATAGTAAAGAGGATTGAAAACAGATCCTCAGAAGACATACTACTTCCCAAATAATCTTAATTATGCCAAACAGTGGAGACTTGACTATTTCAGTCAGTTCTTTGAGGGCTCTATTCTTTATCCTGTATCTCCATTTGGCTTTGAAAGTGCAGTTGAGTGAACATGGAAGGTATCATTAAAAAAAATTATTAATCCTCTAACAGTGAGTGGAGCAAATGTTTTTACCAGTGCTCAGACCCATTTGAAAATTAGAGTTTGAATTTTTTTACTTTAGGTACTACATTTTGAAATTAAAAATTCTTTTACTGTTGCAACATCCCTGTTACCTATACAGCTGCATGTCTGTGTTATGTTGCCAGTAGGTTGCACTAAACACATATTAGTATTATTACAAGTATTTGGAGCACAGGTTCCTTTAAATAAAAGTCCATTATATTGTTTCATTTTCTATTGGGTTTACATCTTTAATTTCTTGCATGAGTTAGTTGAATTCATATTAATTAGGCACCTATGTAATATTTGGATTTATACTTATCAGATAATGCTAATGCACCTTTTTCTTATCACTAAAATGTAGTCTGTTTAAATTCAAAAGTCTATGTGATATGAAATGTCTTTTCAGGCCTGACACAGTATATTATTTTCTATTGCTATGCAAAAAAGAAAATATTACTATATATATTTCACCATGTGCCTCCTTGATGAGGCAAACATACAGATTAAGACACGTCATGGAGTCAAGAGGGCATTTTGGAGACTTATATTTGAATTATACTTTTGGCTGACTTACAGGTATGTTCTGAGATTTTCAAGATACTTTTTTTTTTTTTAATTGAGAAGTCAGGGTTCATCCTTCCTAAAAGAAGCCTGTGTATAGTTTATTCAGTGTGTCTTTGTCAAAATAAAAATGCTAAGAAAAGTGAATATACAAGAAAGA
The DNA here is from genome assembly GCA_024611195.1 of Ceyx melanurus. Classification (NCBI taxonomy): domain Eukaryota; kingdom Metazoa; phylum Chordata; class Aves; order Coraciiformes; family Alcedinidae; genus Ceyx; species Ceyx melanurus. The sequence continues at coordinate 96,664 of JANHGL010017315.1, forward strand.
AGAAAATAAATGAAAAAAATGTTTTGAGAATATACCAAATGAAATAATATTAGCAAAAATGTATTGTTAACTTATACTAGAAACATCATAATGCAGAAGGGAATGGACATCAAGATGAGGTTTACTATGTGCATTACACTTCCCTTACTATTGTGGTCACAAAATTTCTCTGGATTCACTCAGTTCACTTTCTCACATGAGGAAAACAATCCAGTTACAGCAGTGAAATGTCTGACAAATCTCAGATTGGATCCATTTGAAGTAAGTTCTTTGGTTCCTTATGTTAGGCTGTGTCAGTGTGCGTGGGTACATATGGACATGCAAAGTGCCAGATTTTATAGGTGCAGTGTTAGAATTAAATGAGACTTTAAAATTATTTGAATAAGTGTTAAAGTACATATGGGCAACAAATGTTTTCTTTGTTTAGAAACAGTACACCTGCTATGCTAAATATTTTTAAATTTGACCTATACAATAAAGTCTGTTACTGTCTTGGAGGTTCCATAAGGTACATTAATTTCCACGGTGCTGAAGACTGTGATAAGGTGCAACTTTGTCCCACCGTGTACCTAACCTGGTTTAAGTTTTTAAATCACAGTAAATCAACAGTCTTCCTCAAACCAGGCACTATGATCAAATAAAGTGAATCCTCAATGTTTACACTCCCTTTTTCGATGCTTTAGGAATTAATTGAGCACATCATAAGATACTAACACCTTTGTTAAGGTTTTTTTAAAACAACATTTGTCACAGTTTTGTACTAGCAATGCATTATTATTTTATGCTTTCCCATTTGACCCACTTTGAATATGAACCTTCTTTTTCATAAAGTTTGAAATAAATGACCCCTAGTAAATGAAACGCAACGAACAGGTCTTGCATGTAATGTCATTCTTACTCTACAGCCAAGTAACTATGAGACTGTGAACACTAGGAATGAATTTTGTCCAGTCAGTTGCAGTAATAGTGAGCAGCATGGCCAGTGTTATAAAATTCAGAAAAATCTGCACAAAAAATCTGCACAGTCTCTCCTCACAATACTCTGAACAAAATTCACTATTTTGCAATGGACTTCCTAGAAAAACCCAAACAAACACCAAAACAAAAGACTCAACACCACCTCCATACCCTCCTAAACCATCAAAAAAGGCAGAGGTCTCCTCTCTTTTAGCACATGCACACACAGTTAAATATGTAATTAAAGGTTCCAAAATTATTTCCGTTTCCTTTTAAAAAGTGCTGGTATGATAAGCTTTGCTTTTTTGTTACTTGGAAAATAATTAAAATTGAAAGTGAAAAAAACCCAAACAAAACAACCCTTACAGAAAATCAGGGGTTTTTTTATCATCAAAATAATATTGTAGGAAAAGCAACCAAAGCTTGTATGTTTTTAAGTCCTTGATAAAGTGAAAAGATCCAGCCATTGTATTAATGTTGAGAATAGGCTTAGGTACTTTGTTGAATAAGAATGGAAGTAAGCATATGTTTTAAATTAATCACATGCTTAAATGCTGTCTTGAATCAGAGCAAGGCAGCACTTGGCATTAAAGAAAGCAATTTTCTGCAACAAAAGTTAAATGCAGTTTTTACATTTTAATGGCTCTGATTGACCTTTTCTTTCGTTCTTATTTACAGACTACATTATTCCTCATTGTCTAAAATTATCAATTCATATCAAGTTAATGGCAAAATGCTTGATGCCCTTGGAAATATCTTCTATTTCTTTTTACATTACTATTTTTGTAATAGTTGAAAGTGCATTATGTTTCCCGAGTCATAGTATCATAAATCAAACCCAGAACCCCATTTCTTTTCCCAAACTACATGTAGAAGAAAACTGTCATTCCACTCCCAGCCCTCCATATGTGCTTTTGTATAATTTTTACCATAACCACTGAAAAATGCCTGTAAAATAAATTGCAATGTTGAGTTGCAGTGTTGGATAATCTGTGAGAAAACTGTCAGTTGTCTTCTGACATTTCAGGAGGGATTCCAATGTCACAAACAGCAAGGAGGGTTAGAATTATGGTATTAGCCTTCAAAGCTGATTATTAATGTGCAACGCTGACTTCATTTAAACTGGCATCTCATGGAAGCTGACACACCTAACACCTGATCTTCAGTTACTTTCCCCAGTGATGGGAATAACTTATTTCAACCATGGAATATTAGGTATGCTGCTCTAAAAGGTGAACGTAGAAAATCTCTCTTGAAGGAGTCGTTACTTACATTTTCAGTGGCTTAAGACAGTTACATGCATCTGCAAGCATTTCTAAGATACATGTCCTGCTTTATATCAAAACTGGTGAGATCCACTCACAAACTTGCACTGAAATCCAAATTTTTGTCTACCTTCAGTGTTGGCATTAGACTATATATTTAAACTACAATCCCTTTGTCAGAGATTCCAGCTGTTCAAATGTAGATAAGGAAAGGACACTATGCATATGGCTTTACATTTTCATTCCATGGTCGTACAGTTTGCTGTTTTAAACACATTCATGTAGTGAATGTTAAAAGCAATGGGTTTATCTTTAACAATTATTTCATTCTGATTCTCAGGGGAATAGCTATTTACATTTTTTCTATAGTTTTTCATGGCAATACTGTAATTTGGTATACAGTGACATAAAATCCTTCCACATCATCTGGAAGACTCCCATACCAGCCAGGTCTCCCTGATCTGAGTACAGCAGCATTTTACCAGGGAGACACTGAATATGAATTGTGGTTTATCATACCCTGGTGGGATTCTGTCTTGTCCTAAAGCACAAAAACTTTCAGCTTCTATTCCCTGTGGTGGATGAAATATAAGCCAAACACTATAAACCATGAAGGAGGGATAATAAAACTTCAAGTATTATTTCAAAGTAATTTTCTTTCCACAGCTGATCACTTTACCTGAGTATGCCTTTTTTGTAATCAGCCTTAAATTTGTTACTTTTTCCTTTCATAGGCACATCCATTTTTATTCTAGTATAGGGAAAAATGTGCAGAAAGCATTAAGAGTAGAAAAATGTATAATTTTTTAACTCATTTTATCTCTCTACTTATTTCTACAGTTTTCTCTCTAAAAATTGTTGTGGGTTTTTTGGTTTTTTTTAAAATTTTATTTTATTGAACTGATTCATTGAGAAATAGGTTAGTTGAGTTCCCAGAAGGGAAACTTTTTTTATGAGTAACTTTATTTTTAATAGCTGATTGGAGAATAAATAACATCAGACAGGATGTTTTTAGAAATATTTCCTTTACATCATATTTTATGACTATTATGAGTCCCTAGTACTTTTGCATAGCTTCAGAAAGTATTTCTTTCCCTTCCTGAGTTTAACTTACTCTTTTCTCTACTGTTTACCCAAAATGTTATGGTATTTAGTTTTGACAAATACCTGGTATGTGATGTTTGAAAAGTATGGAATGGGGCTGAGATTTCCACACACAGAGAAATGCTTCATTGTTTGACATTTACCAACCAGCACGGGGGAACAGTTACTGATGTGCAACTAAAGCTGAGACAGCAAAAAAGAATATTCCTGCACCACCAGTATCTGAACTCAGATGATTATTTTCTGCTGTATCAGCCTTAGCATCAGGCACTAACAGCCAGGGTTAGGCCAACACGAGCTGCTGGAGAGGTGAGATTCTGAATGCCTTGTTCATTCGTGACACTTAGTACAGTTACTTACATTTTGTATGGTTTTTGCTTGCTATTTTATAATTTTGGAGTGGCTTTTTCACTTCAAGTAGATATGAAACAGATGTCTTATTGTTCCAGAACTGCATTCTGAATTACATCCCATTGTTATAGAAACTCTTTGAGTAATTAGTTAATCTTACCTTTTGATCAGAAGTTGCAGCAAAATACCATTAAGATAGAAGGGAATGAAACATAAGGACTAGGAATTTACTGATATGGAGTGAATAATGCTTTGAGGGGAGGGACTTGTGATTAATTATTAACTATTTTAAATGAAACACATATTAATATTCAATTATGCATCACTGAGTTGGAGTTAATAGCTCTACAACTTTCCTCCTTTGCTTACATTTTTTTAGCTCCAAAACTTTCCTTACATTTTTTTCCTTATGTCCTTCTAATAAAATAATTTTTATTATCTTACCAGTTTTCAATGGTCAATGTCTCTTCTGCTTCTTTGCTCATTGTCTTTTTTTTTTTTAAGAGAGCATAACTGCCATGAGTGGATCTACCTGAAAAGAACATTAGTTTTGCTTTGAGGGCAATTACACTTGCTTGGGAAAAGAAACATTTATGGGTGGAGTGGTTGGACATACATGAGTTATTCTAATAAATGCTTGAAAAGTCAGGTCTAATAAAACCTGATTTTTATGGTTAAAAAGGCTCTTGGATCTCTTTAAGAATGTTTGCTGTAAAGGAGATTTTCAGACAGAACCTCCTCAAAATTCTGGGGGATATGGGGTCCTGTCACATGTCATTTTATACCTCACAAAATATTTGCCTTTCTATATTAGCAATGAAAACTGAGATGTTTACTGTACATGTAGGTTTATTTATCCAGTATGTTGATATAATCTGCATTCAGGAGACTTCTGAATAATACTGTTACACAGAACTGAAACTTCTAGACTACTGAAATGTTTACTAGTCACACTCTTGGTGGGTGGGTGTATATTCATTACAAAGTCTTCATAATTTTCTCTTTACTTGCCATTTTATTCTTCCCCATCCCTGTGTTTTGTGGAATGCTTTTTTGTTATTATATACATTTAAAAAATATTTTGCTCTTACTTGATATTTTAATCAGGCATTAATGGGTTCTTTGCGAAAGTTGGGACAAATGTAGCATTGCAATGAAAATTTTAATCGTAAATTCTTTCTTAGACTCAAAAACCTTATACAGACAAATTAAACTAAGTTCTCAGTGCTCTTTTTATACTGATATTCTGTTAAATCCACTGCAGAAATCACACATGCTCTTAGGAATTAATCCACAGAACTGGGCATTCATTCCTAAACATACTTTTATGAAGAAGATATATAAACATATCTCAAAGCTACCAAGAGAAGATAAGACAACATGATATATTAAACAACTACTGGAAAAAAATGTTTAAAGGGGGAAAACATAGTCCATGACTAGATATCTCTTTAATGTTTAGATAGTTTGGAGAAAAGATAGAAGAATCTTCACTCCCTACTCCCACAGTGAAATAAGTGCAATTTCAGTGCATATTTTACTGATGCTTTTTGGGCAGTGCACACACTAAGATGATTTGTAGAAACTCAGAGAATTTTTACTTGTAGATCAGTGAATAATTGTAATTGTGCTTTCCCCATAATTAAGTCAGTCCATTGCAAAGATATAAAAAGTTAAAGGTTATCTCTAAGGAGGTGTTTTCTTTGTCTCTAGGGTTTACTCTGTTTTCTGTGCTTTTTTTCAAGGATCATCTGTTTCAACTGGAATCGCACAAATTTGAGCGAGGACGAGGCAGGTGCCCTTTTGACCCCAGCTCTTCCTTCACCTCAATCTTAATTGGTAATGATCTTTATGTCACAAGCTTCATGGTCCTGTCAATCTGTCATTCTGAGCCTCTTTCTTCAGCACACCAAAGTGCTGTCAGACTTCCACTGCAACCTTCCACATGTCAGACTTAATCCTCATGGTGTTGCCCACATTAATATTATATCCCAGGCAGCACTAACTCCAGCAAGAGTCTCTCTGAATTGAGTAGATGTTATATGACACATGCCATCCTGAAGAGGTAATTGATTGTTGTGTAATTTTGGAAACAATAATTTCCTGCTTTCCTTCATAGCAAAGCAGTGTATGTCTAACTTAGTTTTTTATACCACTGAGACAAATACATGAAATTTACTGTTTGCTATCTACTGACAACTACTCCTAGTAACAAGCGCCTGGCAAAGATGTGAATTTAACTGGTTTTATACCAAATATTTATTGTTTATATAAAACATAGTTTTTGAGATTAAAAATAGATTTTTTTCAATGCTGCCTTCTAACAAAACTAAACAAAGTTTGTGATTCCCTGTTAGGACTGTTGATCTTACACCCATCACTTATAAAAACAGAATTCAGTCTAAGTCCTATAGTGCCAGAAAGCTGTGCTGAGATAGTGCTCCTCTGTGCCTTGCTGGTGTATCTCTGTAGGGTTGGGACCTTTGAAGTTGTAGTATAGCAAACCATATGGTTTTTTCCTCTATAAGGTCACTTTGTGACATCAAGCAAACAAAATCTTGACAATATTATAATACACTGACTTAAAATAGGCTGGAACAGCAGGTAAAGGGTGAAAGCTTGATGCACTTAGGGACTAACACAGTGATTTCTGGTTTTTGAAAACAAGATGAAAACTGAACATTCATAAGGAATAGTAATTTTTTAAAAATGCTAGAAAAAAGATGCTAAAGATCAAATAAATTTTAAACTTATGGATATAAAAGAGGATTTCAGGGCCCTTTGATATCTACATTTGACTTCATATCTTAAAATCCGACAGATAAAGTCTCTGATTATTAACTACAATGACATAGCTCACCCCTGTCAGTTAGGAAGTATTGATCATGAGTGAGAGATGTCTTTTTACATGGTAGGTCTTTTTGGTCCATTACATTAGCAACTTATCATAAGAAGAATCTTCATGTCACATCCTTCAAATTGCAGCAATTAATCAAATTCTCATTAAAAAAAATATTCTCACATTCATTCCCATTAAAAAAAAAAAATTACAAATCAAATACTTAAGAGTTAGTGGGTTAAGAAGTCATGAAGGAATAAAAAAAACAACCTGCTGTATTTTGACTGACCTTCCAAAACCCATGAAGCACAGATTGTTACGCTTTTCTTTCATCCTTATTTCTGAATTGTTTCTACAGTTTTTATCAGATTCCAGTCTTAGCTCAGCCCATGGAATTTGCTGTAGGCCTGAAATCTCATGGTCTAATCGTGAAGTCCTTCACAACCTTTCCTCAGAAGGAACTAAGTAAATAAATTAACCTGATCATGTTCCTACTGTGAGATCAATGTGAATTTTATTTGCTTAAATGGAAGCCAGATTGTCCCACTGAGCACTTCAAGACTAATAATCCCTGTGTTTCTGGCCTGTTCATTAGTTTGTCTGGATTATGGAGGTCCTATAGATCCTAAATAGGACCATCCCTGATAAATGTTGAACCTTCTTGGATAGCCACCAACAAAGACTTATAAAATCAATATCACAAAGCTAACTGTTAAGTAATGTGGCAAGTTTAACAGGAGAAAGTATTTTTTCGTCAGATCACTGATACAACAATAAAAAAACAGTCATCAAAACTAACGTGAGATGAGAAAGGTATTTAGAGGCCATTTTTCTAGGCCTCTATTGGGAATTCCATAATTTCAAGATATTGTAGAAAGATATTTTAAAAGCATAACAAAATTTTATATAATATTGGAATTAAACACTTCAAACACCTAGGAAAAATATCCTAGAGAAGTCTGTATTTTCATGTATTCTGCTATATTCTACTCATTTCTACAAACCAGAGACACATGACTTAGAGAATAAATGGTATTAATATTTCTCCTTAGACTCCAGATTTTATATCTCTGTAGGTAACCATTTGAAAAGACAGAAGACATAGATGCAAATATAATTAAGTTTAAATAGTCTTTTAATTGACATTTGAAAATGAGACTGAGACCTCTAATGCCAAGTGCACTCTGATGGAAGGGATGCTTCTTCATTCATCTAAGCCCTGATTTCAGGGATGGTGGTCCTGACCACACAAGAGGAGATGACAACTACACCATGCACCTTCTAGGGCTGCCTCCAATGCTTGAGGACTCCCTTCCCCATGCACTCCAATTTCCTTAGAAAGTGACATATGCTGCTGCTATGGAATGAGCAAGAACTTGGAGGCTGCACCAAGATTTGATCATGAAAGGTCATTTGCACCATCGCTAATTAGAAACAGATTTAACTAGATTAATTCAGAAAGAAAGAGAATCTCTTGTTCTGTATCTCTTAATGTATTTCAACACATCAATTAAAATACCCACTTCAAGGAAACAATATTTCGTGACTTGGCTTTAAATCTAAATATCCATGCTGTTTTATTACAGGTTTTATTACAGGTTATCTGACCCAGTGGTAAAGTAACTTGTGGTGAATTCCTCAATTTATGAACAATTAACTTTTAGCAATTTATTGTCAGCATCAGGAAACAGAATAGATGTTGTATAACAGACAGACTGAATAAAACTTATATCTCCAGATAAACAGCACATAAAACATTTGGACTTCTATTTCTGATGAACTCTCCCATCTGCTTTCAATAACCCAAACTATTTTTTATATTAGATCATGCACATCAATTAACATAGACCACACTAGCTCTTGAAAGCTGAGAAATGAGTTTATGTTTTGTTACCTGCAATATAATATGAGCAAGTGGTGGAAAACCTGAACTACATTTGAATATATTTCTGTCTAGGCAGACCATTCCAATAATATTTTCTGGTTTTGCAGTTTTAAAACAGTTTCGTGTATTTGTGTCTCTTTGTCTAGACAATGAAGTAAAATAAATACCCTTCTCTCAAAACAGAAGACAGAATACTTGAGTGACAGACAGAAAATACAAATATACAGAGGAAGTTTACCAGCTAACCAGTAGTTAATTTCTTTTAGTTTGGTTGGTTGGTTGGTTGGTTTCCTACTGTGAAAAGTATCACTTGCTAAAAATGTGAATTGGTGTGCTGATTTTAGTTGTCATGTTAGTAATAAGTGGCTGACAGTCAAGAAATGAATGAAAGGTGCTGCTGATGCTCTACTCATTATGTTTTACTCCTTTATCTGTAACAGAGCTAGTCCACTTTGTAGAAAGTGCTATAATGGGGATTTTGCACAAAAAGGACTACTGATGAATATTAGGCTCTGTTCACATCACCTTCCAATTTGAATAAGGTACACAAAGCATGCCAATAACAAATGAAGGAAACCCATTTTTAAGGGTAAAAAAAAACCCAATTTAATTTCTGTATCTGTACAATATCTTTCATGGAACAATAATCTATCCAAGACAAACTTGCCTTGTCTCCCCACCCAGGATCTCAGAGTTAAAATCAGTGATAACTTCCTCAGTATATGGCAGAATGCCATACCAGCAGGTTAGCTATGTACACTAACATTTTATACCTATGTCAAACAGAAGGAATAAGCTTCATATCCAAATTTCTGAACATCTGAACTTACAAATGTCAATCCTGATCACTAGCAATATGTGACGAATCATTTACCCTTCACTGATGCATTTTCCAAAATTCACTACAGTGTTGAAAGGATAAAAATACCACATTTTGTATTACACATTGCCAGAATTAAGAAAAACCCTGACAGTCAGTCTGAGGTATCTTCCCAGTATAATTCTTAAAGGAGGATTTATAACTGCTGTAACCCGTTAATTAGGGTTGTGAAGCTCATTTGTAATGTTATTCAGACACTGGAAAATTCTGATGTTTAAGCAGGTAGGTGGTATTTAAGAGATAAAGTTCGTTATTAGTTTTGGGCAACCTCAACTTCTGATCTGTAATTTATACTTACTTTGAATTTAATTTGCCAATATTTTACGTTCAATCATGGCCATGTATTCTGCAAGGCAACATCCACTCTGTATGGTGAAGCCTAAGGCAAAAATAAGGCCAAAATATGCTCAGGTCTCTGAACCAGCTCCAGCTGCCAAACTGTAAACCTTTCAGAATCATTATTCAGACTTATGATACCATTCAATTCAAATAAACCTCTGCAAAGAAACAAAATTCACACTTTGAGGGACACAAACGAGACAAATTCTTGCTTTTGCCATAAGCCATTATAAATGCCAGCAACAGTTATTTAAATGGATCAGTGGTGTTTATTTTGATTAGAGGGTAAGAAGCCGTGTCACTGAAGCCTCGACTCAGATTAGCCAAGGACTGGAAATAATCTATTTCCCTTTTCGTGTGCAGTTGAATTTCTGCTTTTATTTTCTGACATAAGGATGACACCTAGTGACGGTAGCTGCCTACTGCTTCTCCTGGGCTTAACCATTTCCACTCGAAGTCCACAAGGATAGGGAATATATTCTTCTTAATGCTTAGCCAGTTAAGGGTAATTGCACTTATGTGTAACCAAAATGTAGAATTCTTGATATTTTACTGAAGTAAATATATATCCAATATCACACATACTTTTGAAAGTATGTACAATCCAGTTGTACCCAACTACCTATATATTTTCAAAAGTTATTGACAACCAGCATTTTATTTCTGCTATTTCCCTATGCTTGCTTAATTTGTGACTGTCACCCAAACCCTTTGAAAATGGGACCAAATTTCTCTTCCCATAAATTTTTCAGGAAATATTTATCACCTGTTGTGTAGGATAGATGAGAGCTCCTGTCCTCTCTCTGGTGAACATTGTAATTAAAACAATTTATTGCTTGACCAGAGTAAAACAGGCTCTTTTAGTCTGTCCACTGAAGACAAAAAGTTACACCCAAGTGGTAGTTATGTCAGGTAAAGTTAGCAGCTCCAGTGGGCTGCCTGGAAAACTCTCTTAGCCTCATAAAAATTTTTGCTTGTTTATAGAAATCACTTCTAAAGTAGCAGGTACTGTTTCTTATCTCTCCACCTGGGAGATAAATGCATCCAGTGTGTTCAGCATGTATTTCATTAACTAATCTTTTATTCAGGCATGTTTTGTGAAGAGCCAAATCTGATAACTACACTCGGGAAACATTCTCCTGTTCAAGGTCCAATCTGTGGATTCAGGTGTGGTTTAGCCTTGAGCTGTATTCATGTAGTGTTTTGCTGCAGCTAGCACTATTCTTGTCCTTAGCATTACATCCACTGACACCTGCTGCTGCATTTTCATCACATTTTCTGGCTCCTGTTATTTCTGGCTCCTCATAAAGCCAACATGATCCCTCCAGTCTCGCAAACAAGTAATTTGTTGCTTCTCATTAGCAAGACCAGGGAAGTGCTCAGAAACAAACCACTGGTCAAAATCTTTGCACTGGTGAAAATGTAGGTACCATCAAAGGGTTCATGTCTCCAGGGCCAGTCACCAACTGAGTGACAGTGAGATCTTTGAATTTAAGTGCCTGATGTGGCAGGTTATTGTGGCAGATGTGGGTAGATGATATTTTAATGCATTCATGTTTTATGTGTAAATCTGTCCCAAAGTCATTAAGTGGGCTTGAAAATGAAGCTAAGTCCATTAATGAAATTTAAAATTCTTGTCCTCATGCCTTTCCAGCTGTAAATGCTGCAGTGCTGCTGGCATCAATGACTATATTCTTGGATTTGCTATAACTGACTCGCCCTTATACCTGAATATAAGCAAATACTGATGAGCCTTGTTTATGATGCAGTTCATATCATATGCAATTAAACTAATAAGTAGTGTATTACCAAATTGTTTTGGTTTTGTTTTTTACTGCAGGTGGTGAACTTTTTACTGGTCTCTACAGTGACTACTGGGGAAGAGATGCTGCTCTGTTCCGCACCATGAACCGCCTGGCCCAGCTCCGAACAGAGCCTGACAGTGAGCGCCTGCTGAAAGGTATGGGAAGGAGGAGAAGGGCTGCTTGGATGACAGAGAATTTCTGTTTAACCATAAATTAGAGATATTGTTAATGCATAGGGATAAGCATTTAGAGGTTCATTTGTTCAAACTTTCTTTTTTCCATGACATCTTTCATGAACCCCATGCCAGGATGAACAAATCGAAGTCTTTACTTTGATTACGTATTGAATTTAACAAGGGGAACTTTTAAATCATTTATTTTTCACTGCTTTTAATTTATACTCTTAATATTCTAGACTATTTTGTGAAATGAGAGATATAATTAAAATAATATTTTTAAATTATCTAGTTACCTAATGAGACCTTCTAATTAGAATACTATTTTTTTTCATTTTGTCTTTATGTTGCAATAAAATTCAATCTTTGCTAAGCTGTGTAGTAAAGAGCTGCCATGCAATAATGCAAAATAATAAACATATGATG
>JANHGL010017316.1:0-10733 GCA_024611195.1 Ceyx melanurus
CGGCTGCCCGGGGAGCCCTTCGCTCCCCAGCGCACCTTCAGCCGGAGCGCCCGGGAGCGAGCGGCCGCCCGGCTCCCGCCGATCCTCGCTTGCGATCGAGCGGGCTCCAAAAGGAAGATCGGAGGCAGCGCTGCAAGGCTGGCAGCTGGGAAATGATCCGTGTCTGCACCCGGATCCCGCCTGTAGCACTGCTGGCCTTACCCTGCAATGAATAACTTCTCTCCAAAAAAAATCTAAACCGATTTCACAACCCAGACTTAACAGCGCTGCACAGGCTCCCTACGCACAGCGCACAATTCACTCCTTTTCCAGGCAGAGAAACTGAGGCACGTAAGAGTTAAATGCTGTGGCCACATACATAGCGCATAATTGCCAGGGCAAGAATAAAACTGCAGGCTCCCTATTCTCAGCCCCCAGCGTTATCCCTCCAGCTCCCTAAATTTGATACTTCTCAAAGACTAGAAAGAGCTAACACATACTGCGATTCAGTTCACGTCCTTCTAGCAGGAAACGAAATTATCTTAAATTGGCACCAAATTACATACTAAACTTCCCATTATCAACAAAAAAGTACGTTTGAATGCAGATGTCTTTATTTTCTACATAAAATGCTTTACCTCACGCCATGCACCTGTGCTCTGAGTGAAGGAGAACTCCCCCTTTAGAGCAGAATTCCTGAGCAAATACAGTATGAGATAATAAACACCATGGAGAAGATTGAGCATAATCTCAGACAGGGAATTGAGGCGATCTGTGCAATGTAATCCCTGTAGTATGCAAATACAAATTAATGCAGCCTCCACAGCAATATTAGTCTGCCAAAGAATCACACCTTAGTTCAGGCGAGGAATTGGGTCGTTACTCATCCGAGTGAAGCGAGTCATTTATCCTGTCACCTCACCTACCTGCCGACCCAGTCAGAAAACGGTACTTAGACTGCCACACATTCTAAAAAGTTGTATTTGAAAGTACCCTTCCCCCCAAGATCTTCTTTTTTTTTTTTTTTTTCACTGTGAAAATAACACTGCTGTGGTTTTATACATAGAACAGCCTGAAGCATCTTCAGATTTTGGAGCTTTAGACTTCAATTCCCTTTGTTTTCATCTATGTGAAAATACAAAACACACCCATTCCCTCCATTCTCTCATGCTCTACCCATAACCGTATCTGATCGAGTAGCTTTCACACATCAGCAGCCTAAGAAGAAGCAATTCCACTGATGTCATATTTGCAGGATCAGGGCCTCAGCTTTTTGCCATTCCCGGTGCAGCTATCGGACACTTGTGATCATCTGTGCTAGCTGATAAATAGTCCACTCATTGTCACAATTGCAGTCACACAACCATCGACTTACCCCCGAGCTTCTAGGAATCTACTGCACCCCAAACACTAATTTTCCATACAGCCAAAGGAGCCTTTGACTGGAGACTGTTGGTCTGTATTATCCAAACAGCACATACCAACTGCTGTGCCATGGTATAAACCACACAACAGGTTAGGTCAGAGGTTTTTCACTCAGTGGTCTGCAGGCCCCTTGGAATTCATAAACTACTTCTCCTAAGTCCATAAAAAGTAATCAAGCTACTGTCATTTGGCATTTACAGAGGTATGCACCTCTACTGGGTGAATGCAACGGTTTATTTCTGTTTAAATATTGTCCATTGTAAAAGACTGAAGGATCATGGGAAATGCTGGCTTCCCCACTTTTATTTGGTCTTCCTAAGAAATTTCAGAACTGGCTTATGAGAAAACCTTAAATGTAAAATGCACTCTGAATTCTCAAGAGGAATGATAGACGCTTTCTTGTCTCAAGCTCCTTGGATTTGATGCAATATTTTTGTTTTTCTGTAATTAGTTTTCCTTTGCATATACAGCCAAGTTGAAGTTACATCTTGTGTTTTAGGAAACATTTCTCTTGGAAGCTGTGCAAGGCCATACATGTAGGAACAGAATATGAACGTTTGCAGGATGGTGGGCTGTGTTTTAGAAACTAGAGACTAAGAATCATGTCTAATTCACTGTAGAAAATTCACCAAATGTGAGCCCTCTGAACTATCAAAGCAGATAGTCCAGATAGTCCAGCCATGATAAGGAAAGTAACACAACTGGAACAAAGATGCTCTTTTCTCTCTGTGGGCAATCTGTCACTGGGGCTGTGCTGGAACAACGTATTCATATGTTTTTAAAAGACATATTGAAATGCTGAAGGGCCAGTAGCTGGAAGAATAATTTTGGAAATTATTGGAAAACATTCACAAAGAAAAGGTTCCATCTAATACTGTGTCAACACTACAGGTGTAAAGCTGGATACTAACACAGCCATGGTCAAACAGGAAAGAATGTAGTAGAGTACACCAGGGTAAGCCACAGCATCATTAATACAAAAGCAGTGCTAAAAGGGGGGTTTACACATGATGTAAATAAAGCAATGAATTGTTCACTGCAGAATCAGCTTTAGCACCTTAAGATGTGTTACTACTCCTGCCTGAGAATACCAGCATCAGACACCAGAATGGACAGTAGGAATGCTTTCCAACCTTCCGTGGACATGGGTTGCTGCAACATTGTCTGATTTTTACTTGCTTCTTTCTTGCTTTTTTTTTTTAATTTGATAATATTTCTTTTACACTTGGCATCTTTCCCACTAATTCTTGCAGTTTCCACAGGACGGTGGAGCTGACATGGAGATTCTCCCCACTGTTAAACTTAGACCAGTTATCACTCGGAACTCTAAACTGTTCTCTTGTTCTTTTGACTCAAGTTTTTAAGAATGTCCACTTCTTTTTTTTTTTTCCTTCTTTACTTTGAATGCTAGAAACTTGAGGGGACCAACACAGTATGAACCTAAACCAGCACTACAAGACTTGAGCTTGTACTTAGTCTTCAAGAACAAGAACTTTCAGAGAGTTCTTACATCCCTTGAGAGAGATGCATGTTTTGCAGGGAGATAAAACAGATGCACAGTTGGGCCAAATCCTCTTGAGGTCCATTTGGTCTCTAGTTGGTCTACTCACATGACCAAGGGGAAAAAAAAAAGATTTTGACTCATGCATATGTAAATCTATACCACTTACAAATTGTGTAAGTGCAGTATTTTTAACTCCTGCAGAAATAAAGCTTGCTCACATGGCTTATAGACCACACAGTTGTCACAGTTTGGTTTAACCCAAATACATCATTTATGGCCTAAATGGCACCTGACCGCTTCACAAAGTTATGCACAAGAAAATTAATTGATTCTCTGGCTCTTCCTTCTTCCTCCTTAACTACAAGCACTGCATCTTGGTGTGTGTGGATCAGGGGGGTCAGAAAGACTAAGCTCATGCAGTATGTTACCTCCTTTTACTCTGCAGCTGAGGTTTACAGCTACCAGGATTGCTTGTGGGAGTGATTTGCAGATTCACAGCCGTACTCCAAAGATAGGCTCTCATTCTGCTGGTTTAGAATGTCTTTGTTTTACTGAAGTGAAGGTGTTGTAAGAGGTCACTAACTCGGTGCATGAGGCAGTACTCAGTAAGTAGAAGCTGTACCATTAAGGGATGAGGATGGAGAGGGATAAAAAGGCATGTTAGAGCTGAACTTTAACATGCTATCAATCAGGGAGCTCACAACAGAGAGCCCAGTGTAGTCTTCTTAATGACAAAACTTAAGAAGTGGAGATTATAATACTCATTTTATGTGTGGGTAGGCAGGGGCATACAAAGGTTAAATTACTTGCTCGAGTCACATGTTAACTCAGCATTAAAACCAAGAATAGAAACCTAAAGTCCTGCCTCTCAAGTCCAAGGTTTCTAATGATTAAACTATATCCTCTCCTCTGGCCTGCTCTATAGCACCCAATGCAGTACAAAGTATCCCTCCCTGACATTTTGCACATCAAGATCTTAAAATCACTTTGCAAGTAAAAAACAACCATTGCACAGCTGTGCAACTGCTCAGGTTGTATATCCATCTAAAGGGAAGGTATGCCAAACAGGTAACATTTACTACATTCCAAAACCTCTAAGTACAGCTACTGAAATCAAGAGGCTTCAAATTACTCTAATTGAAAAGTGGAAGCTGACAGGAAAGCAGGAGAACAAGAACCTCAGGGGAACAACTAGAAGCAGGCAGTTAACTTGCAGGTCTGCAAGTTAAGGGAGAGGAAGCTGATGCATCACCTTTAAGGTAAACAACACAGTCTTGTACATGATGAGAGAAGTAATTAGCAGCCAAGGTAATGCCCTAAGTACAGGAAGGATGGGTTGTGACAACCCGAGGCAAGTGAGAGCTCAGCAGCAAGAGATGAAATCTCTGTTGAAGTACATACACGTGTCTGTCTGGCAGCTCATCAACCAACATTACACTGGCTAATCGAAATGAACTTCAATATTAAATTGTTTGTGCAGGCAGAAATCACATAGTGAAAGAAAGGTGCTGTGACAAGACTCATAGAAGAGCTCAAAAGAATCTGATTACAGATTTTCTGATTGCAGAGTGCGTCCTGATAATTCATTGCTGAAAGTGGAGCAGTGGTACCAGTCTATTGGGGAAGTGCAACAAAAATCAATTTCTTTTTGCAGGAACAACCTAGTGCCAAAATGACTTTTAAAAAAATAAAATAAAGGCAACTTCAACTCTGGATCCTTAGGAGTTAGAAAAAGATTAAACTTTAAAAAGAAGTAGATTAGCTGTTGAAATTGCATGAGCAGCTTATGGTAACATTTCTGGAAAGTGCAGAAACCTTGAAAGTAACTTCCCATGTGGCCCTCTTGGGTTCTACTTGGCACTTTCTGGAATTGCCCCAGAGTTGCTTCTATGTGTGGTGTCTCCTGGGAGCAACCTCTTCCAAATGCAATGACTCACAGTTCATTTAATTTCAAGCTGTTTCCAGACCATGACACTGAGGTTTGTCACAAGGGCCTGGAGATCCTACACCCTCCATGGTGAAAACAGACCTAGGACAATTAGACCTGAGTCACAAGGCAGAATAAATATTCTGTTTCCTCTCAATATTTGTAGCTCCCTCTCCTCAGTTTACACTCCTGAAATCCCTGTTAGATGTGTCAATCATTATTTTGACAAAAGGTGACTTTTTTCCCTAAATAGAGGTCCAATGACTTCAGATGCAGTTGTCCTGAAACCTGCTTCAACTCTTAGTCATTTTTGCTCACTAGTACACAGATGCAAGGCAAGAAGGGTGTAAAGAAGCTACCCCTTCTAAACCAAGAAAATGCTAGTCAAACAAATAGGCAATGCTTGTTTACTTGAGCTAGTTTACCACTTACATATTTTAGAAATAAAAGCTATTATAAAGTTATTCAGTGTTTAACACATAGGAACAAAAATACTGAAAAAACTAAACTAAATGCCTTTTTCATGTGGCAATACTGATTACTGTGATTTTTTTACTAGTTCCACTGCATAAGTAAGCACAAAATAGTTTAGAAGGTTTTAATCAGCATAAATAAAAGCTGCATCATATACACTATTCTATATATTCAGAGATTCAGCACTATCAAACAGGATTCAGAACAAGAGGCTCGGGATATTCGGCACAAAAGAACCTTTTTGGAGCATGGGAAGTTCCTTGACCTCCTTCCCTGCCTCACCCCCAAACTGGGATAAACAGGGCATTTTATCCCACAGAACCTGGCAGCAGCTCCAGCTGAGTGCCTCTGTGTCATACCCAAAACAACACGGGCCACACTGCTCTGCTTCTGCTTTGCTAAGAGCTTATCAGAAATACACACCCAGTAAAACACAAACATAAGAAAAGCTGCAGCACCCTTATCAGGTAGGGAATTATTATCTGTTTTGCAAATAAGACATTGAGACATAATGGTAAAGACACACAGAAAAATTGCCCCTGGCAAAGCAAAGAGACTCAGTCTCCTGATTCAGCCCTAACATACTCCAAGATCAGAATCCTTCAGAGCTGTCTGAAACACACACAATACAAAGATCAGCTATCCTTAACACTGCATCTGCACCCAAACTTCTTCTCCAGACCCTAGGGGAGCAGTGAGAGTTTCAGGAGGCAGCAGAGTTTTTGCACATGATGTTCAGAGGCAGAACCTCCAACAGCTACAAAACAAAATTTCAGTGCAGACAATACAAGCACTGGGGTTGGAAATAGCCCTGGAGTCATTTCATATCATTTTAAACAGTAATTCTGAAGGGTTTGGTTGTTGTGTTTGAGTTTTTTTGTTTGTTTTGTTGGGAGGGGGTTGTTAGTTTTTGTTTGGTTTATGTTGGGGTTTTGTTTCTTGTGGTTTTTTACGTGAACAATGGAGTTTATTGCTTATTTAGAAGTTCTAGCTGCTTTGCTGCTGCTCAAAGCTGAGACTGCCACAGATACATTTAACTAAGCACACAGTGAAGAATGAAGAAAACTTTGAAATCAAGGCATTACTCTGCTCTTGTGAACTTTGCTTCACTAAGCAAAAAAAAAAAAAAAAAAAAATCTGCAGCAAACAAAATAGTCTCTGACCTTCCAGAACAACATTTAAAAAAAAAAAAAAAATCTGATCTGCTTATGTGGGCAGATTTTGGCACAGGGTAAACATCTCTGTTTGCTCCTCAAATTGCACAAGTCAGAAAGGAACCTCTCTTTTATCCAGGACATGTTTTTAAACCATCAGGCATTTCTGTTTCTTTGACAGCCCGAAGCAGGTTACTTCCTTAACATAGAAGTGAGTGCACGGGGCAAAGTAAAGGTGCCAGCTGCCTGTAACCTGGCACCTCTGGAGGAGGAACAGGCACATCCTGCAGCGAGCACACATCTCCTCATGGATCTGCCAAAGCTGAAGTCCCAGCTTCTCACATACTCTGCCAGCTGCACCAATGTATCTGCCCTCGGCTAAAGCTAAAGGTGAGCCTACAGTGCCTCAGATCTCTGCTGGAAAAGGGCCCAACCACTTCAGGGAGCCAGGCAGAGTCTTCAGCCACAGCACACAAGGAGGAAAAAGGTTTAGAGATAAGTTCAGGAAAGGCTGGTGGAGTGCCAGCCCCGCAGCAGCCAGCCCCCCACGCCAGGGTACAGCTTGTACTGGCTACTCTGGTGTAGGGCTTTGGATCAATAACATCTGTAACACAGCACATATTGACTGATAGTCTGGACAGCTGCACTGAGGGAAGAGAGGGATTTTTCCTCTCCCAACAGGCTGGTGCTGGAGCCTAGAGCAATCATATGGCTTTACATGTTTAGCTTTATTTCATGCTTTTCAGACTGCTGCTCCTGTGGGTTCTTGGGGGACCCTGACTTTTTAAGGAAATTAAGCATCTTCCACAACTGCCTTAATAAAATGACAATTGTCCACTCAGAAGTGCCTGACGGCTGCCTCCAACATCCTAGTTAGCTTTTCTGCAGGAGTTTGATTTTAGTGAGAGAAATCAGTGATAGCAAAAAGGTCCCAAACCTTGAGCAACATAACAAGAGACCAAGATCATGGATTGTCTGAGCCTTGTCATTCCATAAGGACAGAATGAATAAGTACTGAATAAGTACATCTGTCACATACTGTCCCCAGCAAGGGAGCCCCATTAACAGAGTAAGCTGGGTACCCTTCAGAATACAATTAACATCCCTCTGGTTAAATGCTTTAAATCCTTTTAAAGTTGTTGAAGATACACTAATACCCAGAATTCTGTATTTTTTTGTGAAAAACAAACAGCAGTCTAAAAATCAAGCCACGACATACACACAAAATCCCTTTTTACTACATACAGACATGCACGCTTTGTTTTCACAAGTATCTCAATGTCAAAAAATCTCCAGGCCAAACTAAGGGAAGAAATCACTGACACACTTGTCTTATTCTAAAAATTTCTATTTACCTATGGTTTGTAAACAACCATTGAAACCAAAAGCATGAGTTGAAATTCTCTTTTCACTGGGAATGAGTGTTTAGGCCACTAAAATCCATGGAGTTTATGTTTTACAATCACAGAGGATTCTACAGATCCACTGCCATCCAAACTGCATATTATTTAATAAACCGCTGTATCAAACCCAACACACTGTACTCTGGAGACACCATCTCAACCTGAACAGCAAATGAGGAATTAGTTTGGACAGAGGGTTGAAAAGCTGCATGGCATTTCCAGCACAGACACCAAATGAAATAATACATAGCAAGGTGTTTCTACACTACCCCTATTTACACCTCGCAGCACAAAAACAGGTACATGTCACACTGAAAGTTTTGGCCAGGCCTGAGAGCATTCAGCACAAGTCAAGTGAACAATTTTGAGAGCAGTTACTGATACTCAGTTCAAAGGGCTTTGATAGCCAAGGCTAAAAATGTAGCTCAGCAAGTTCTTGCTCATTTGTCTGGTTCTGGAATAGTCTGAACTTCCTTAGTACTGCCCTGCAGGATTGCAACATTCCTTGAAGATCTGCAGCTCTTCTTTTTTTTTGGCATGATCTGAACTGCTTCAGTTTGTGTAACGAGGTCATGGCTTCAGTCTCAGCCCAGTGAAGCCAGATGTGATGGTCTAGGGCTACCTATTGGTTAGATGCTTCCACTTTCCTCCAAGCTGAATTTCACAATGCTGTGAGGCAGAGCCAAAGGGTCTGCTAGTTCTCATCCTGCTTCATGACTCCTCTGTGCTGTTGCACAATGCCTCAGCTGTAATAAAAGGGCTTGTGAGCACACATCTCAGCCCAAGGTTTGGGCTAAATCATTAGATTTCATATCTTATATGATACTTAATTTTTGTTCTGACTATACTATTGTTTTTTTTAACTGCAGGGAAAAACTCTTAATGCTTCACTCAATTACAAAAAGAAAACAATATACAGTAATATTTTAGCTTCAAGAACTGCATAAGACTTTTGCTGGATATGCTACAGACTTTGGACACCAACTACAATAGTTTTCCCTTTCTTTTTTCATTTTTAACTTCTGTTAATAATACCAGTACATTCAGCTTACACTTCCCTATTGAGAAATCATTTTGTTCCACATAGAGGAAAATCTCCTGTATATGTAGGCCACGGCTTGCAAAAATAAACGTATAATACATTTTCTAAGAGATTAAGTCTTTAAGTACGTTACACTGCTTGACAGTGGCAACAAACTACATGAGTTTCCTCAAGAAGAAAAACAAATTTGGCAAGAATGAAGTTGCAATTTTTTCTTTGCACTGAGTTACGTCACTTATCTCTTGGGTGCAGATGACACTAATAACCACAGGCCTGGACTCCAGCTAAATTATCAGTTGCCTTTAAATAGTTTGAGGGAAGAAAAACAGTAAGAATGCTGTATAGGAAACTAGGAAGGCTTGGTCTTGATCCTAATTTTGAAAATTCTTTCAGTTTAACCTCCCAATTTTGTCCTGCAGGTTTTCATATACAGAAGTTTCTTATTTCTGCGTGCAGACCCAGTAGCTGCTTATGTAGCTACCCAAAGTGCACTCTGTGTGGGCACAGCACCTGCACACACTGAAGTTATCTCTGCACAAAGTTCTAGCTGTTCCACTCAAGCACTTTAAACGATTTCCACCTTTTAGGAGAACACTTTCTGCCTTTGTTAAAGATAGTTATTTTAACCCTGAAGACACTGGTGGCCCTCATGAACAGCATTATGTTTTCCAATGATATTATACAGAAGCCTGCCTATCCAAATGTCTGTAAATCAAGTTTTGAAGAGGACAACTTAATCCCTTGACTGGCATAAAATGTATCACACAAAATTGTCTGATACAGTTGCTGTGCAAAAGCCTTGAGGAAGGTGAAGTAGGTGAGGCTGCAGCAAAAATAATAATATTAATAATAAAGATTAATTATTTTACATTTCATTTTGCAGAATGCCCTGTACCACTGCATTAACTGCTGGTACTTCATCTGAATCTTCCATGTCTCTACAAACACCCTTGAAAGCTAAAAGAGTATCTACCCATAACACAGGGTCCTGTCCACCAGGATTTAGCTAAACATTCAGGTTCAGTTCATCAGCAGAAATGCACAGCCAAGTACAGACAGTACCAAGAGCATTCCAAGATTTCTATAGCAAAATGTAATGACTTCATTTCCATTGGTAAACATGATGAGCTCCACAAATGACTGCTGAGGCATTAGAGATCATTAGTCCCACAGAGAAAGCACTAACATCCTGCAGTATCAAATTGTTTATCACTAATGTACAGAGACTGACTCCACAAATACACTTCTATCACTTTGTAGCTGCTTAATTAATTACATATATTAAGCAAATTAAACTGAAGGATGCAGCGAGTACTCCCAGGGCAACCAATGTCTGTGTCACCAGTAATTTCCTTTCCTTCCATTCAGAGAAACACTTCCAGTTTTCTTGCAGTGGAAAAGAGGATCATAAAAGGATGAAAGCTGTGAGCTCACTGCCACAGCAAAGTCGAGCCATCTATTGCATTGAGATCAGTGAGACAAATACAAGAGAAGAACTTGATAAACGTGTGATAACCAAGCAACTGGAGCCAGACTCTTCTCAATGTCATCCAATGACAGGACAAGAGGCAACGGGAGTAAATTGGAACACAAGAGGTTTAGGTTAAGGGAGTGGAGCATCTCCCTTATGAGGAGAGGCTGAGAGAGCTGGGACTCTTTAGCCTTCAGGAGACTGAGGGGGGACCTCATTAATGTTTATAAATATGTTAAGGGTGAGTGTAGGGAGGATGGAGCCAGAGTCTTCTCAATGTCATCCAATGACAGGACGAGAGGCAATGGGAGTCAGTTGGAGCACAAGAGGTTTAGGGTCAACACAAGAAAGAAC
>JANHGL010017316.1:17455-64239 GCA_024611195.1 Ceyx melanurus
CCTGCTGGCCACACTGTTCCTGATACATGCCAGGATGCTGTTGGCCTTCTTGGCTGCTTGGGCACACTGCTGGCTCACTGCTGTCAATGACAATCTACTGATTTCAAGAGTTACTGACTTCAGTAATCAATAGCTATTGGTTTTAACATCAGTAGGCATCCATACCTACTGGTATTGGTATCCTTCAATAGCAATAGTCCCTAATATCTATAATTTTTAATACCTCTTGGTAAGTAGGCATTGATAGACTGTTTCAGATAAGCACTGATACCTTACAAGTGATAGGTATCAATGCCTATGAATTTTGATACCAACTAATGTTTATACCTATCAATATCAATTTCAATACCTAGGTATATTAGGAATGTAAATATATATATGTTTACATATATTATGTAAATATAATGTTTATAATGTTTATAATATGATGTAATGTACATATATGTTTACATGCTGGCCAAAGAACCATATGAAGTTCTGGTATGTAGATTATAAGGTGGCAGTATTTGGTATGGAGTTTGTTCACTTCTGCTGTGCCTCCCAGAGTAAAATATTGAAGAAAAAGCATATTATCCTATCAAATACTTTACATTCACAATCAGGTGTGCAAATCCCTGCATTGCAAGGTTAGTGAGCATGTGCAAAATCACAGCCACAGATGTGGGTCTCATCTGTTAGCAACTGGTCCTTGATATTTAGCCAGAGCACAAAACTCTAATAGCTGAGTCATTTCTTGATTTCCAGAAATTCTGAGCACATTCACATGGCTTTGATTCATTGGGTTTTC
Organism: Ceyx melanurus; assembly: GCA_024611195.1. Taxonomy (NCBI): domain Eukaryota; kingdom Metazoa; phylum Chordata; class Aves; order Coraciiformes; family Alcedinidae; genus Ceyx; species Ceyx melanurus. The sequence goes on from JANHGL010017316.1 coordinate 18,243, forward strand.
TCCGAAGACAGCTCTCTTTCAAACAGGTAAGTTTCCCTTAAGCATCTCTCCAGACAGCTGGGGTTCAGCCTCTAGAAGTGCACATACTTCCCCCTTCCAGGTTTTACAGAGTTCCTGGTTCCATTTGGATTTCTCTCTACAGTGCCGGGTCCTTTGGCACGCCCACAGGCTTATTTCTGAAGGCTGACACCACAGGAAGCCCTATCAGCTTTTTTAATTGGAGCTGCAAATGTCATTTCTTAGTCCCACACACACACCTCCTAACCCAGCAGGGTGAGACAGACACTTCTACAGAGCTGCCTAAGAAACTACAGTGCCACATGGGAAGACAGTTGGATTTACTGGCATTGTTTCTCATTTTCAATATTTTGTCAACTCTGGATTTTGGGTTTAAATTTGCTTATGTGACTAAAGGAAAACTGATAGCTATAAAAACTACTGCTTCCTTGTATTACCCTAAAGCAGATAGATCAGTGCTGCAACCAGAGAATGAGCATATGTGGTGTCACTGGCACCTTCTGAAGAGGCACATTCTCAAAGTTCACCTCTTGCCTGATGGAGAAGGCTGAGATCCCCAGACCTCCTTGCTGATGGTAAATGTCACCATCAGATCGCATTACCACGACTAGGTTAAAAAAGTTTGACATTTAAAAGATATCAACTTAGAAATCTCCTCTCAACTACACCACTGATGAAGTCCTGAGTAGGACAATTCAAGCAACCTGCCTGTAGCACATTGGGTTTCTTCCAAGGGCATCTCTAATGCCAACAGTGACTCTGCCCAAATCCCATTACCTTGAAAACATTAACAAGCTCCCAACCTTAAGGAGCGCAGTTGATGGCCAATGCTGATCAGATGGATGGATGGATGGATACAACACACTACAGCAACACCTGCCACACCAGCCCTGAGAACGAGAACATCCCTAACTAATGTATACTCACAGAAATGGAATCACAGTGTCTGTTCAGTTGCTTCATGAAGAGAACAGTCTTGAAGCATCAGGGAGGTTCTTAATACAAACTGGCATCGTTTTCACAAGTTGTAACTGATCCCTTTATGAGTATTTAGCTACAGAAACAGTGATGCACTTGACAAAACAAATTAGTTAAAGATTAAATGGTTGCAGGGACTGAGGGCAAGCACCTTGTCTTTTATGCTGTTTCACATCAGAAGTAACAGCCCTAAGTGAGCTGTTCAGCAGTTCTACGAGGCTGGTGCAGAAACACCTCCTATCTCCATCATATTTGGTATAGGAGGGTTGCTTTGGATCAGAGACTGGCCCGAGGCCAAAACATCTTCACAAAACTGTTCAACAATTTTCTCCTCCAGGGCTTCACAACCTAAACTACAGGTCTCTCCAAAAAGCACTGCACCGTGTTCTCATCTCTTAGTAATCTTCCAGCACTACATTAGCATCACTTCTGAATGCAGCAAGGCACAGGGAGGATCATCTGTAGCATTTGGGTGTCCATTTCCACCATGGGATGTGCTGCAGACCCGCTGTGACACTGGATTCTTGGAACGGGTCGGTCTGGGACAGAGATAATTTTCCTCCTAGCAGCACAGATGGTGCTGTGTTCCAGACTTGCCACTGAAACAGTGTTACAAACACAGCAATGCTTTGGCTAGTGAGGAATGGTGCTCACAGGGTGTCAAGGCCACCTATTTTTCTCACTCTGGACATCCGGCTGGGGGTGGGGATCCACTGGAGAGGAGGAGGGAGGGGGCACAGCTAGGACAGGTGACCAAAACAATCCAAAGGGATGTCATGCTCAGTAAATAAAAATTGGGAGGTTTTGTCTTTCAAGGTGGCTGTTGCTCAGGCACTAGCTGGGTATTGGAGTGATGATAGGAAGAGGCAAGTGACTGACCTTTTATCACTTGGGATTTCCACACCACCACCCCCCTTTCCATCACTTATGAGAGTGGCTTATCTTGACCCACAACGGTTTTTTGCTATTGCTCTTCCTATTCTCTCCCTCACCCACTCTGTGGGGGGATCAAGTGAGCTGCTGTGTGGGTGCTCAGATGCTGGCTGGGGTCAACCCACAAGAGTCATAAAGCTATAAGACTCTATTATCAAGCTACTATGGGAAAGGACAGGTGAAGGAAAGCTTGATAAGAGCTGTTAAAGCAGCAGACTTAACACAGCAGAGGGAAAATTAATAACAGTTAGGGAATCAGATAGCAGAGCCAGCTTGGGTGGGAGGGATGACACCTTCTCAGCAAAAAAACCTTCTCTTTCCTCCTTTTCTTGAGACATGAACTTCCATCTCATCCTGCACCATCATTTTTGTAGCCTGTAACATAGAGGAAGGAGGTAGAAAATCTCCTGTTCTCAAGAGTAATGGATAAGTGATCTTGAGATAGCAGAAGCTTCTTAGCAGGATTTGCTGGGAATCTACTCAGGGGCTGTGACAAATGCTGTGGGCTGCCCTCGGTGGTGTTCCTGCCAGTGCACAAGTCTGCCCACATCTCCATCCCATCCTGGTAACACGAGCTGAACATCCAGTTAGGAGTAAAGGCATGGCAGCACACAATAGCTGAGCGTAGCCCTTGCTCTCTCCCCCACCCCAAGAGACTTAGAACTGATACTGTTTGCAAGCTGTCTGCTGGAACTAGGGACCAACACAGCTCCCAGCCTCCCAGATTCAGAGGGATGACTCTGTGCCACACAGCTTTTATGCTGAGGGGCTCCCACGACTACAGAAGCTGCTGAAGCAGGATCGTGTCCTTGCAGCTCCCCTTCAGGGGCTCCCTGAGGCTGGGTGACACAGGGACTTCTGCTGGTTGAGATGTGCAGGGAGGGAGGGGATCCTGCACTCGACCAGCACCAATTACATTTTGTTTTCTTTTCGTGATCTAGTTGATCCCAGACCATTTTGAGAACTGAGTCAATATGCAGCAAATTGGGACAATTAATGTCTTCACTTCAAAATCATATTCTTACTTAAAATCCAGCCAATATAAACACAGCTTTAACCTTCTCATTACTGCTCTAAATCTTGGCCAGGTATTTTCTCACCTCTGTTTTTATTTGCAAACTGGTAATTAACTTCTTGTACTTCTATGTGGAGAACACAGTATTTGACACTTACAAACATTCTTGAACACGACTAAATGAACTGCACCCATTGCCTAGCTATCAGACACCCCTCCATCCCCATCACCCCAGGTCTCCAAATACCAGTTAAACCTGGTAGTGTAAGGATTAAATAAATCATTGAGAAACATCTGAAAACTAGAATTAGGGATCAGGCTCTCGGTCACTGGATAAATACGGTATCCACTTCACTGAGTCCCCATGCTTTCAGAATTAAAAAAAAAAAAAAAAAAAGATTGCAGGGTTTTGGATCACAGCAAGGAAATTGTTTGGAAGAGTTGGGTGGAGTATGTTAGTTTTTCACCTTGCACTTAGTGTCAGATTTGAAGCATATTTATTAGGCAGTGATAGTAAACTTGTAAAACCATTGTCTGTGCTATACGTATTTCAGACAAAATGAGAATACTCCTCACCTTTTGGAGAAAAAAAAGCTCACAACTGTCCTGAAGTTTCATTACAAGAAATAAGTTCACTCACTGTAAATCCAAAGGACTGTGAATTCTGACCTACATCCTCAGTTTTGTTGTGTTTAACTAGGAGTAATTTGCAATGTCTGGCCTATATAGTCACACCACATAGGCACTTAAGTGCTCCAAAGCTTTCCAAGGGCACAGGGTTCTAGAAAAGAGCAAAGAGAGAGAATCTCCAAAGAATTTCCCCACCAAGTACACATCTTCCCAAAACAACATCATTGGCCACTGGTCAGTGCATGGGTCAACTGAGAAAGGCTTTAATTGTAAAGCAGTGCTGATCTTGTGAACTTAGGAACCCCTGGAAAATGACAAGAGAAAGGTGAAATCCAGCAGCTAATAACACAGGGTTGGGTTTTTTTTCTCTCTGAATAGAGCTGAAAAGCTCACAAGAATTCCAGTGTTCCTGAGATACTGTAACTGCACCTAAGGTCATTTCCAACTGATATTGGTCCCACGGGGAATTTCTTTCACTACTGTTACTAGGCTGTAGTCAATTCCTTCTTTTTAAGTCAAGAAATCATGATATTGATGAGGTAGCTGGAGCCTGGTAACCCCATCTCATCATCATATTGGAACCTAATATAATTTTGATAACCAGCACAGGTCAAAAACATGCTGAGTCTTGCCTAATTATTTTCTCCGGGAGTTAGGCCTGTGTTCTCTCAGCTCTGTTAAGTTCATTTTTGATAGCTTCTATTCCAACCACATTCAAGCCAGAATTCATAGCTCTGTTGAAAGCCAAGGAGAGATTGACCACAGTTCCAATTCCTTTTTACAACAGCTCAGCTGAAAGATTCATCTTCTCCATTGATCTAATAAGTGCCAGGAATCATGAATCTTGAAGGAAGATCAAAGAACTGATGAAATTGACCTTTTCATCCTCCTGGACTCTTCATCTGCTTACCCACTCCCTCCTCTAGCTTAGGATCTACATGTCTTTGCAAATACCCTGTTACCAACACTGCTTGGGACTTCATTATTACCATTGTACTTGCCCATTCATCTGCATCACGTTCCTAATCTGTTTGTCTTTCTTGTTGACTAAGGCCTTTCAAGGGAAAGTTTAGATTTGCAGGTGATACTTATGAAGACTGCCTGGCACAATGCAGTTTACATGTTAAGATAAGTTAAAAGTGTTGAGTTCACCACACAGGAAAAGGTGTGATGCTGGAAGAGATCCCACATACATACACACTAAGGTAGGCTCGTGTTATTTACAAACATCAGACCTGGGGGGTTTCTTCCTGTGATAAGATTACTGCCAAGAGCACAGTTTAAAGATAAGGTCTGGCTTCTTTTCCAACCTCCCAAACCTTTTCCCTGAAGTGCCACGCTTTTTGCAATTCTTTCTTCCTCTTAAGCAATAGGCCTGCCAAATAATCTTAATATAATATAATTTCTTAACTGGAAGAAAAGAAAAACAAGAGAGAGAAGAGATGAAAAACCCCTACAAGGCACTTCCAGTTTTTGAAACACTCCATCTATTTAATATTAGAGATACTTCAAATACTGTGAGCCATCTGGAACATTATGGTTCTGTCTTGACTGCCAGAAATGGTCTTTTGTTTATTCACTAGTAGAGACAGTTTCTAGCCTACAGAGAGACTTTAGTCTTATCACAAAACAAACCAGATAGGCAGTCATGAGCAAATAAGTACAGTGAACCCTGTCCTTAAACAGCCCACAGAAACAACCTGCCTCCCTTGGGATTCCACAGTAGGTAGTTCCATCTACCACAGGCAGGAAAAGCCCCAAATCTTGTTGTTGAGAATAGGCTTTTCCTTTAGGCTGCTTTTCTGCAAAGGCAAAGCCCAGGACCTGAGAACTTGTCTCTTCTAATGAGCGTTCTGGAGAAAATATAGACCCTATCTAGAATGCAAAGGATATCTTAATGGATATGTGCTTCATAATAAAATGGTGTGATGCAACAAGGTCTTTTGTCTTAGCTCTCAAGAAAGCATCTAAAACCATATACTAATGTAATACACAATACAGATGCTTTTGTTTACATGGTATGGGTGTTTCAAAGCAAACAAAAGAGCCCCAAAACCCCATAACTTGTCAATTTATCACTTCTTTTCATTATGAGACAGCAAGCATAAAAGAAAACTCTCTTTAAAAGGAAAGAAAAAAAAAAAAAAAAGCCAAACACATCACCTCAAAACTACTCACCAAAGAAACAAAACCCCACAGCTGAGCCGGGAGGTTTCGGTGCCCTTAGGCAGGCACAGAACGGAGCTGCCTCTTTCACAGAGCAGTTGACATCTGTTAGTCCGAGCCCAGCCTGCCCTGCCCCGCCGGTGGAACCTGCGCCTTGCAGCGTCCTCAAGGCCACGTGTAGCGACTGCCAGAGCCCCGAGCAGACCTGTCTGTCTGAGAACCCGGGCATTTGAAAGCAGCTGTATCGCCTTATCACTGTTTGCTTGGGAAGCAATAAAGTAACTTACTCCTGCCTACTCCATCTGAACTGTTAAGAGTAAATACATTTGCTTTAGACGTGATCTTTATTGTTAAGCTACTTTAGTGCCTCTCTCTCTCCTCCCTCCTTTTTGGAGGATACAAAAACACGGCTTTATTTTCACACTCTGGGAAAGCTTCCGCTGGGAAAGTTGAGAGAAAAAGACTAAACAAAGCCAAAAAATCAAAATATCTTTTTTCTTTTTTGTTCACATCTGTCCAGTAACAGCCATACAATTAATCTTTGTAAATGTATTTCTTTTTCTCTTTAATACAACTATGTACACAGAAATTTAATACATTACTATATAAAAAAAATTTAAAACCCCTGATGTTCTACTGAATTTTCAGCTTGCATCTGCAGGATAGAAAAGCAGCAGCCAGTGGATTTCTGCCTCAAACCAGAAAGAGGTTAACAGCAACAACCTGATCAGCTTTTTCTTCTGCCATTAGATTACTAGAGTTTATATCTTGCAGCAATCAAGATATAAGCAAGCAATCAATTTCAGCTTTTACCTTCCAGGTGAACTACCATTTCGCCAATTCAAAAGCCACCTACATCTCCACATAGCATCAGCATCCCATTTCTTACCATGTACATCTTTGAGCCTTTCTTTGACCTTTTCTGGCCATGGAATTCAAGGATCTTATTATTGCCAATTAAATTATTAAACTATCTGGGAAATTTGCCTTAAAGTATTTGGGAAAAGCATGTATCTATGAAAACCAAACCAACAAATAATAGCACCAGACTGCCAGCAGCTGAGTAGGGCAGGAATGGCACTGAAAGAAGGCAGCTGTGTGCTCTCTGCAGTGCCTTGCCAGTTTGGGAACCTGCACCCCCATCACCTACAAACTGCTTCTAGCTTACTGACTTTCAGGGCACACTAAAAGGCCCATTTGTTTTCCCTAGCTGCAAGAAGACTGGGAGGACCGTGGTGAGAGAGATCATAAAATTGGCTCCACTCTCACTTAGAAGTGTAGTGATTTGTATGTTAATAACAGGGAAAACTGAAGGAGAGGAGTCTCCAGAGAAGTCTGTGTGTAAAACTATTCCCAACGCATGTCAGAAACAAAGCCAGGCACTTCATTTCTAAACATTTAGTTAGAGAGAAAGAACAAAATCCATGTTGGTGCCTAAATAAACAAGTTCTCTTATTTTCAGAGGTCTAAGGCATGTACAAAATCACCCCAACCCAGCAGTGTTTGGTACAGAACATTACTTTGTGCTCAGCTTTTTCAGTATGACCAGGCAGGGAGATAAAGCAATACCAACCATTAAACTAGTTTAGCACATGTGCTCAAGGTAAGGGTACCATAGGTCTGCATTTGCCTGAAGATTTCCAGTGCTCCAGTCTTTCTCACAACTGTCACACTCCTCAGCCACATGAGGTTTTAAATGTGGCAACATGACTTAGTGTCATTATTTCATTCAAATTAGAGATTTTTTTCTTTCCTTTATGAGCTGAACATAGATGAAATTAACTGTAAGTGGGGAAGGGAGGAAGATGAAGCAAGACATGCCATTTAAAAATATTTCTCTGTATATCTACCTGAATGTGAGAGGTATTGAATGATGTATCCAACCCAATTGAATGATGTATCCAACTCTTGCTAACGTTCTAGCCAGAAGTGGACAGAACCCTATAACAGTTTTGGTGAGGAACAGAGTGGAAAGGAAGGGATTAATAACTGTACCATGGCTGAAGGAGTGCATAAAAAACAGGTAGCAACAGAGAGGAACTTCATCAGTTACCCTGGTAGGGAGAAGTTACCAGAAGCATTGTGGCAGGCAATGGAACATACAACTTGAAAACACAGACAAATCAATACAAAAAATCACTACACCTCTGTGAACTAAAAAAAGCAGCATAAAATATTTTTTTTTAAGTAAAGCATTGAGGAAAGAACCTGTGTGAAGTGAAAGTACAATGAAAGAAAGGAATATGATTAACAGTGCAATAAATTCTGGTTCTGAAAACAGATTTTCAGAAGCTAAATTGTATACATTAATTTTTTTCCTACAGTCCTTGGGACTCATTATTTTAAATATGCTTATTAGCTGGTATGTAGCTGAAAAAAGTCATGCAGACATTATGCTCTAGAGAAAGAAAAGAATGAGAGGTAATTGCTGCAAACTTTCATCACAGATGAAGGTACAATAAAGACCTTCCCTCAAGGAGGCACATCAATGAGAGCCTGGGATAAAAGGTGTGGTAGTGAGACAGCAAAGACGGACACTTGTTCTGCCTGAGAAAATGGCTAGAAACATTTTCAGAGCTAGTTGTACAGCCTTATTTTCCACATGTAAATTAAAAATGGCAGTAAAAAGTCTTTTTTTCAGTTAAATCTGAATATAGAAATATCTCATTTAACAATACAGTTCCTCTAGTGGTTTTCTGTTTAGATAAGAATGAGATTCTCTCTCCTGGGTCATTACCATCAGAAAGCAACTGTACTGTAGGAGAGAAATATGATATACTGAATAATTACAAATGCTCAATTGACAGCACTAAACTACAAGTGTAGGGTTTTTTTAATTATTAAAGTAGACCAGCAAAATATACTTCCATTGTAAAGAAAACCTTTCCAAAAAGTCAAAACCACGACTGCATGACAATAAGAAGCCAATGTGGAATGAGTCAAAGCTACTATGGCAGTATCAACATTTATCTTCAAGAGATGATGGCTGAACTTACCAAGTAAGGAACAGCAAAGAGTTCCTTATTGAGGGTAGGTAACTTCCACCTCTGCATATTTTATAATCTGCTTATACAGCAGCTCTTCCATACCACTGTCATTTTACAGCTGCTGTTTTAGCTGCTTCTGGTCTGATGGTCAACATACAATCAAGTGCTGAACTGGGTCTTTGGGAAAAAGAAATGTGAAAAACACAAAATCTCCCACTATTCTGAAATGAAAAGCAAAGCAGGCTGTTTGTTTTTCTTTTAACTACACACTCTTTCTTCATAGCCTACTTCAGAAACCTTATAGCAGGAAAAAAGGCAAATTATTTGTAGTGATGGTATGATGCAACACAGTGCATGATGTAACTCAGCTGTAGCCTGTGTATGATGTTTCTACACTCACTGAACCTGGCAAACATCTCCATATTAACAGGCCCCACTGGTATCCAACTGGGCACAGAGGTCGGGCTGAGAACATCCCATTGTAGGATCCATTGTTTTCCTATGAACTGCGCCTTGTCTGTCAAATTAGGCACTTAAAGACATGAAACAGTTACTTGGTTAAATGACTGTTTCCCTTGGCTATTAGACAAAGTGTATTACATCTCCAGGCGTGCCATTAAACCATGGAGAGTTTGACCTAAATTTACTTACTGTGCTGAACAAGCAGAGGAACAAAAGGAATTCCGCCTCGCTGCCTACTGTCAGCTACAAAGAATATCTCTGTCTCAAACTGCAGATGAAATGCAGTCTTGGGGCTTTCTCTGCAGACTCCTTGGAGCAATTGCAGGTCAGATAACAAAAGACATCTCATAGAGTTTAGAGCTTTTCTTTTGCTGTTGTTTGGTTGTGGTTTCTTTTGGTGGGTTTTGTTGTTTTTTGTCGTTGTTGTTTTCTGGAAGTTTTATCCCAGCTGGTTTTGCATTTTTGGGACCTTATAATGATACAGTTTAGAGGTGCCTTGACATGAACATAGCTAAGCTCGTGTGGAACTTCCATTTAAGACAGATGCAATCTGAATCCTTACAAAAATACCAACCTCAAAAGAGCAGAAGTACCAGCAGATCGTAGTCTTTTGTTCATTTGATGAACCAGACTAAAAACACATGCCCTTTTTAGAAATCAGCTTTCTTTAGGGGGAGGGGGCATTCTGAATTTCATCAACTCCCTTGATTTCTGGAGCACCTGCTAGAATCTATTAACATGCAGCCATTTGAAATCAGGTTGAGTTCTTTTATCATGATGTCATTTAAAAGAAAGCTGGCAAAATATTACATTCAGTTAACAAGGTTGAATATTTCCAATTGAAATTCTAATGTTTTGGGCACATGACTCCCTTTAATTCTTTTCTAAATAGAATTTCATATTCTGGTAACAATCATTTTTCAGCCTATAACACCCCTGAACGTGTGGCTTGTGGCTATTTTGAGAAGCAGCAGGGAATGAAAAACAGAGCTAAGGGAGAGATCTACCCTGACAAAAGAGCACTTATGTGCAAAGCAGAAAATGTCCGTGTGTGTCTATTGAGTCTCCTTCAACACAAAAGTAACCTGCAGGTTTACAGGGAAAAAGGAGAACTGTGAAATAAACACCAATGTGTTGGTGCCACTGTTGAGAGAAGACCAAGAGCTAATACGAGTAAGAACTGACTCCAGCAAAGCAGCAGGACCTGATTCCAGTTTATGAGATCAAAGGGTCTGGACAATTTGGTAACATGCAATGGGCAAAGCCTGACAGAAGAAGAGGTCACTGCAGGACTCCAGGCTTTATCAGGTGACACAAACAGCAGAACAGGGACAAAAAGAGCAGAAAAAGGGACTTACTGCTTGGTTATGAGCATGCAGCCCATACTGACACACTGGGTTAACTGTGTATATGAACATAAAACTTGTGAGTTTTAAGTGATTGTGCTTGCAAGGGGCATTTTGTACAGTTTACCCAAGTGCAGCTTTGCCATTTGGTCTTTTACATTTAAATTTACAAGTTGCATTCATTGCAGAAGGTGTTTTAACTTGACAAAATGTTAAGTTTTATATCCATCCTTCCCTTCATCCACCCAACATCAAGCTCCAGCTTCCTCAGGACACTTCACACCATGCTCAACAAATAAGAGTTTACTCAAGGCTATTCCTTTAAACATTCTTCTCTGACAAAAACTGCAGTCCAAAGTTTATCATCAGCAGTTAAACATTTGTAGAATATATATATTTATTTATTTATTTATTTATTTTTTTAGGGTATCACCTTTGTTTCTCTGTGAACTTGCCTTTTAGAATTATGTCTTTTTTCCCCCAAGATGTAAAGGGAAAAGATTGAGGAAGGACAAAGCTTTTTCCCAGTTGTAGCCACAACCCAGCTTTATTTCACGGGCCATTGACAAAAGGCAGGGTGAGGAGAGGCACACGTCCTGACACTCTGACACTACATTGACAAACTTCTGCCAGCACCAAAAGGCTTCCTTCTTTTTGCAATTCATTTAAAGCTCAAGGTTTTTGAACAAATGGGCCATTGACAGTCCCTCAAGGATTAATTTTCAAAAATTATAGCTCTAAAGAAAGCACTGCTTACAGATAAACATTTACTTCTGAGAGGCAAACCGGCACCTCCACCCACATCCCCCTCCACACACAGAGGCATATTTCAGATGCTGGAGAAGGAGAGTATTGGATCCAACATTTTAATGGTGCTTTGAGCAGACCTCTGGTGGCTCAAAAATGTCTCTGTCAACTCTTTTTTTTTTTCTTTCTGGAGAGAACACCACAATGCAGTGAACATTTCTCTGATGTTTCAGATTATTAAGCCTGGGTAATAATTCCTTGCTGCTGGCAGGGTGAAGTTCTATCCACCTGCCCCAAGCCCCACACTCCCCACCCCTCCCTCTCCACAATGCACATCTATGCTCCTCATATCCCAAATAAAGAGCTGCAATCAGAGACAAGGGAGTTGCCTGCAGCTGAGCTGACAGTGACAAACTTCAGGCTATACAAAAGATCTCCTTACAAGCTCTGCCAAGCAGTATTACAAGCAAAGCCAGCAATCTGAACCAGCAGCCCTCTAGTTCTCCCTGCCTGTGCTATATTTCTACCTTCAGCAAAAAATCCTTCAGGGCAGCAAGAACAGCAGTAAACCTGTCATTACCAGCCACAGTACTGTCACATCAGCCACTCTCCCATGTCAGCTACAATCTTTAGCTCAGCTGTTTGCCTCTTTGGGGAGAACTTTCCCTGGCTGTCAGGAAATAGAACATGTACATCAGGCCTTCATAAGCATATACAAGCACTCCAGGGCAGGAATAAACAAAGCAGTTCTATTCTTTAGGAAATCGTGTTGACTTTTAAAAAGATGCCAAAAGATGCCTCTGAGAATAGTCCTACATATGAACTAGCAAGGTAAGAATACATGTAAATATGTCATGTAGAATAAGCCACTGTCACTCATTTCCTTTCCCTCCACCAGCACTGGAACACAGATTTGTTTTTAACCACATGCTTGCTACAGAACTGTGTTTCCAAACCATATAGCTGAACTCCTTGAATCACAGCCAAACAATTGGCTAACACCTTAGGAACCTACAGATCATTACCTTGGCCACTGGCATCTAGAAGCACCAAAGAAGATCAATCACTTCATGTCTGATCAGCCTCTACCCCCCTTGTCAACATCAAATGAAAACAACTACCACAAGTAGGGGAGCATATCTATTCAACAAGGTACTTAGCATCTGTTAGATAACAGCATCTCAACAGAGAGAAATTTTATATAAATAACTTTTGGGTCCAGCCAAAACATTCATCCCACAGCTGAGTTGTTGTAGTGGCAAACTAAAGGCATTCCTGGAAAGTAACTTCCAATTCAGAGAAACACGGAGATTTAAGATGGGAGTTTTGAGGCTACCAAAATTGCTGGAGCTTATTCACATCTCAGGCAACCTAAAATGTATCTGCTAAAGGCAGATCACATGAGAGCGAGCAAAGTAACAACAGTATCAGAATGTACTTGGTAGTGCAGTTAAGAGGCTAAAGAAACAAGAAATATAAACATCAAGTTACAATCCTCCACAGTACTGAAGTTTGTAGGAAATTTTCAGAGCATATGTTAGAAGGCTTCATTACCTAAGTACACTCAGAAATCCAAATTAATCTAATGGAATACTTAAACCATTAAATCCTTGTGTGGGTATTCTCATTCAGAATTATGGTGGATTTAATGTTGTTCATCTTGAATTCATTTTCCAGATTAACTACTTGGAAGAGTAGACCTCTCATCGACTCTAAGCCCCATTCTTACAGTTATTTACATAGTAAACCCAGGAGGAACCAAGGTGTGACTGAGACTACAACAGCACTGTGTACCTGAATATAAAGCCCTTCAGAAACACAACACAAACAAATGCTGCTGTTGATCTCCTGACCAGGAGAGGGATGCGTGTCCCACCCTGTGTGCTGGCTTTCTGCAGGATAGCACATCAAATTCAGAGCTCCAGCCCTCAAAAGCAATCCGTGATCTAAGCCAAGCACACACAGACAAGTGCTGCGCTGGAGATGAGGAAGGACAAGAACTTCCTTCCCAAAAGCAACTCGTCTCTGCAGGAGGGTGACACCAGAACCAGCCATGTCTCTGGAAATAGCTTCTCCTGGGTACCAAAGCCTGTGACAAGTCCAGGGGCCTAAGAGCAACAGAGAGGGAGCGTTTAAATGCCAAGCAAGGCACTCCACTGCTGCCTCTGGGAAAGACAATGAAAGGAGATGATAGCTGCAAATTAACACACTCTATGAAGACATTTAGGTGATTAACACAGACCCTGTAGTGAACAGATTCACTTAAAGGGCTTTGTCAGCCCAGTCATGGTAGCTGGCTGATTTCTTTTAAATCTCCCAGCAGCAGAGGCTTATGTAGTACAAGAGACCAGTGGCAGACTAGAGAAGGATAGAATTGTTCAGGGCCTTACAGGGAAACACTAATTTGATACCGTGGGAGTCAGGATAGCAAGCTGAAGCAGATGCAGTTCAGACAGAGGTAAATCAAACTCTATAAAAGGTGAGTTTCCACAGCACCCAAAAATTATACCTTTGCATATCCAGTGCTGACTAAACACAGATTCTGATTATGGAATGAGCATCATGGCCTTTTACTCAAAGCAGTGCTACCAGCCACATACTGGACCAATGCATGTGGTCCTGCACATCTACACTGCTGTGACAAAATCACAACAAATCTGTGTGTTATATGCACAAATAAATTACAACTCACAAAGAAGGCACATACTTCATATCAACTGTCAAGCTTTAAAGTGTTAGTAGCGCACAGCAGATAGAGAGCACAGACAGCTCTAAAATGACCTAAGATTGCTTTCCTGATAACATTTCAAGAAATCCTGAAAATAATAATAAATCAAGTCTTCCAAGAAGTTCTTCATTAGGTGTGCTCAGCTTTACTTTATTTTGGTTACATGGCTGAAAATGAACCTTCTCCCTTTATATCCCTATTCTCCTCCAACAGTGTGTGCAGCAGCCTTCTCTCTGGTGGTAACACAAAACCAGAATTGCGAGTCAATCTATAAATACACCAGAAGATTCCTGTATCTGTCAGCAAGTACAAGATTCAACTAAAACATAACAGAAAGAAAGTTTAAAAATCACACATCATTTTTTTTAAAGGATTTCAATTCTCATTTTCTTCCTATTTTGTTTTGCAAAATCCCTCAAACCCTCTGCATAATGCTCAGACATTTAATCACCTTATTTCTGAGCCATCTCACCTACAACTGGTGATTTTTTGCCAGGACAGCTTGAGCTTCCAGGATCCTGCTAAAAACATGCTTGCTGCAGACTGCCTCTCCCACTGCACACAGCATTTTACTCAAGAGTGAACTAGGTGCAAGAAGGAGGTGTTTTGGGAGAAAATAAAAAGTCTAGGAGAAGATCCCCTGCTGTCTTGCATTCTTAAGATCTCACACAGCACAAGCTGAACACCACACCATGCTATTTGTTTGCTTTGCATGTATTTCAAGACTGAGAACAAACACTTGCCACAATGGGCAACTTCAGATAAGTGAGTTTGCCAAGTTTTCCTGCCACCTCCTCCCACGATTATATTCCAGACAATGAGTTGTGCTTAAGTGAAACTATTTTGAATCCCCTGTGGAGAAATTTTCTACTTTTCCTCCCTCCAGACAAAAATTCCGAGATCCTTCTGTGAAGAAGCAGTCATGATGTGATTAATGCAATAATAATTACATACAAAAGAACACAAAAATTAATAAGGAGTAGTGGAAGGAAGTGGAGCCACTGCTTTTTGTAGCAGCTCCATATTGAAGATCTGCTATGCTGCCTTACCTGGCTGCATCATTAAACACAGAGACATCTCTACAGGACCATCCAAGTCCTCTCATTAGAAACACTGTAAGAAAACACTTTTTTTTTTCCTCCACCAGGTGATATGACTTGAGGAGAGGTGGGAAGACCATAATACACTGTTTTCAACTGTAAGAAATTAGTTCCTTTAAAACAAAAATCTAACAAGAGGATCTTCTGGATGAAAGTGTCTTTTTTTTCAAGTTCCTCCCTGCACACTGATACATCTCAAAGTGCCAGACACAAATTTAGGACATGGTTGTGCTGGCCCAAAATCAGGCATTTTGGTTCCAAGTCATTCCAAAGAAGAATTCACTCAGCTCCACTGAGTTGCAGAAAGCAATCAATGCATGCCTGCAAAACAAATAGATGAGGATCTGCATGTTAGATGGGAATAAGACCCAATCCATGAACTCACAGAAATTCTTTCTTTAAAGACATTCACCATGTCAAAGATCTGCATCTGGAGTTCCTCAACAACTAAATGAAAATCAGCATTTCAAATGCAGAGTACAGTAAGGATACTATGGGTCAAATACTTGGTAACCTACTGCCAGAAAGTCAGCTGCTTTTATACTATATTAAAAAGTTTTGAAAGGTGACAGAACTGAGGACTTTTCTAAATTACAATAGAAACATAATTAGCACCCAAGACAAAATTCTCTGAGGATGAATATGGATTATTTTCTTTTATAATTGTGAGGCATGAATCTATAATATGTCAGAGTAGATGGTGCCTTTGGTGGGAAAAAGATTCAGATTAGAGCTTGTATTTTCATTACATGGCAGTGTTTGGCCTCTCACAGTACAAACTGGATCAACTATAAATGATTTCTTTTATTTGTCCATCAACAACTCCCCACTGCTTTTATTTTCTGTCTCCTGATTTTCATTTCACATGGATAGTTTGATTTGTACCAAAAAAAAAAAATAAATAAAAAGAGAGAGTTTATATTAATCCAAGATGTTCAAATCTGTAACATGATATTAATAGGGTTATGCCAACATGGAGAATATATAGAAAACATGTCAACCCAAAAAACAGATAGGAAATATGTCAACCCAAAACACGTCAATCCAAAAAATACTTTCTGACACTAAGTAAAAAATTTAAAAGCTGACATATTAAATTTTGTAATGTAAAAATACAATATCTTTTGTGGACTGGTGGGAAGACCATTATTTCTCTCAACTCCTTCCAATCAAGACAAGTGACTAGAACCCTCACATGAAGAACTGAGTCTTGAAGGCAGTCATCACTTATGAGAAGCTGGAAAAATTGGGGGTTCAAGATGAAAGGGAAAGAGCTGACAGCCAGGGAGTGGGGCTGGCTGGAAAAAGAAGCTCATGCTACTCTCCAGCAATTTCAAGGAGCATTTCAAAGGATTACTCCCTATATGTCACATGTTATCAAGAAGCCAGAATGGATGTAATGCTATGAACCATGTATGGATTAAAATCCTAGAGTTTAAGGTGAAAATACTGTGGCCTGTTACCTGTTTATCTGTTCATTTCTAGCTCCCCATCCACCAAAAGAGACACTTGGGCAAGGTAAAGACTAAAGCCTATGGGAATATCTTATCCTGATCATGTTTTTGAAGAAAAACTCACCATACCCTTCAGGATATAGTAATTCTTTCTTTACCACAGAGCAACATCAAGATACTGACTACCATAGTTCTTGCCCACAGGGAGCAAAGCCAATAGAACCAGAAGAAGCTGCAGGCTCAGAAAAGATCACCCTATAGAGTGACTGTATCTCTACCTGCAGGGACTGTTCTGCTCTCTTGCAGTAGACACCCAAGTTGTTAGGACAGTGGCTTGTACTACAACGAAATCCTCAACAAATATGCTGAGGTACACTTACCTGATCAGGTAACCTAAAAAGGTAAGCAGGATCTTGACTGGGCACATAACCCACGTTTACATAGATAGCCATGCACACAAACATCAAACATAAAAGGGTATTTTGAGCAGAGAAAGAATCTCTGCATCTGGATTCCTCATTAAGATAATTTGTTCTTTTTTCCCCACAGGCCACATCAACAAACAACGTACGTATGTGAATCCCACACAGCATCATCTGTAAGATATTGAACTCAGCCACACTCTTGATGAGATTCCTGTGCTTGCAGCTCTGAAGTGGGAAAAATATAGTTTTGGGAATTAGTGAGAAGGTATGAAAAAGGGTGACTGAAAGTGTTGTGGAGCTTCATCATTCTATGGGATCAGAGCTGATTCTTCTCCAAGTCAGACCAAGGCCTTTCTGTTTATTGTAATGGAGATTATGGACCACTCAAGGCTTAGAACCTTTCTAGTATTAATTGGCCATGAAACCAAGAAAAGAGCTCTTCTGTTGTTTTGTTATTTAAATAAGCAGACCTTTCTAGGTTTATTGGTTCAGAAACACTTTTATACCTGAAGGGTTATACAAATTCCTTATCTTCATGGAAATAAAATACAAAGGGAACTCCACCACTTTCTCTCTACCCTAAATAAAATTTTAAGAGCTGCAGTATTAAAAAATAAAAATAAAAAAATCAAACCCAGACAAACAAAATGGAAAAAAAGAAAACAAAAACCAAACACAAAACAAAAACCAACCTCAGTAAATTCTGAGTTCCAATTCTCAGCTCCAGTACTGCAAGAGAAAGGGAGTTCAGATTTTGACCCAAAAAGCCAGATTCTTAATTAGTACAAGCCTCAGAGTTCCAAATGCATCTCACATGAATCACTGCTTCCAACTGTTGAAGTAAATTTAGCGTAGATCAGCAGCACAGCACCCCTTCCTACAAATGAAGGGAGAACAAAGGGAAGCAGGATCTCTCATATGGTTCTGCACTATCAGTTTTTGCTCCTAGTCAAGTCTTCAGAAGCAGCAACATTAGCATGGCCTGGCATAATGGACACCCAGCCAGGTTTTTCTAGTGCAAGATAAATGAGGCTGTTTTGAGACACTCTGCCCACTCAAAGCTGCAGATTCCCTTTCTACTGGGCTAACATCAGGCTCTTAAACGACAATTAACTTGAGCAATGTTAAGAATGCTTTCATTCTGTTATTCATATTATTGAGATTGAAGGGGTTTTTGTTGCTGTTCCAGATACATTAGAACTAAAATAAGAAATGTTTTCTATTCGCTCTTTCCTCTTAAAGGACTCGCTGGAGCAAAATTGCAGTGCAAGATTAATGCAAGTCTGGAGGAGATAAGTTTCTAACAAACAGGAAAATTTGAGTGTTAATTATCAGCATGAATTGAAGCTCCTTGTTAGAAGGTTTCTATTCTGAGTTTTCAGTATAAAAGGGAAGAACTTGCCTTGCCTTCTTATCTTACATATTATGCAAATTAATTTACTGTAAACAAAGCAGGAGATGGTGTTTCCTCTGCCTTTCCTCTACTTGCAGAGCTTTAATTCACAACTACATGTTTTGGGAAACATTTGGAAAGGAAAGTATGATTTGACTTGGAGGCAGAGACTTTATTTTGTTGTGATTTGGGACTGATTCAGTACCACACTCCAGTTATGATTATTTACTAAAAAAGTAGAAAATTCTCAAGAGTGGTAAGGAAAAAGCTCTCCAAAGAAACAGGCAAGAAGAAATGTAAATGTCACATTCACAGAAAGAAAAAACCCAATATTTTAGGTTTCATATTTCCTTAGTTGCAATTTTTTCTGTGATCTCAATACCACAATTATTTGGTGCACCTCCCTTCTTCTCCCCAGCCTTCAGACATTGCTGTATGTAACTGCAGTCCATGGTTACAGCTTTTTTCCTTCACCTTAGGAGCTCATTTTCTCATCTGGTTTTGCTTCCCTTCCTCTTCTATGTGCTTAATTTTCTGTTTAGCTTTATGTATATAGAGAGAGTTATGTCTATTCTGCTGGATCTCACATATTCTAGACACCAAAAACTCCCAACTACTTGGGCAAAACTGTAAGACACCAGAGTTTGTTCTGCTGCTGGTAAAGTGACTTGACTGAGAACTGGTTGCATGGTTTTTATAAAGGCAGTTCAATTAACTTACATTCATGATTAGCTGGTCTAATAATCTGATTTATTTAATCTGAATTCCTTTTATTTCTCATCCTCCCCTACTACAGGATTTATCTGTGGCTTTGAAGACACACGCAGCATTCATCACATCTGCAAGACAACTGGGTCAGGAACAATCCCCCCTATGGAAAACTTATGAAACATTCCTCAAAACCATTCATGCATCAAAATATAAAAGTTTATGGAAAGAAAGTTTATGTAATTTAAGTACATGACAATAGAGTGCATAAGGTGACACAGATGTCTCCCTTCAGGTTATCTTCTGCCAGATGTCTCAGCTGGCAGATTTGAATGCTAGAAGGTTTGCAGAACTCCTGCAAGTACATTCAGCAGTCACAGTCATTTCTTCCTTCCTCTGTTATTTCATTACTCATGTTGGCAGAAATAAACAAACACGAAACATTTCTAGAATGGAAAGAAAAATTTACAATAGCCAAAGTATCTGCTTGACAACCACACTGTTCTAGTTCTGGCAACCAGAGAAGTTGTCCAAGAAATTATTTATGGTCTTGTTGGAGAACTAAGTTTAACAGTAGAGTTGAACAAAAGAAAAAAAAAAACCCTGAGTTGTTGCACAAAAGACAGTGTGGTTCTGCTTGCCTTCCCCAGCACTGGGAATTCTGTCAGTGTGTGGACTGTAGACCAAGAGTTATTCTTTGGGTAAATAATTCATTCTGCTCTCTGCTTTGAGGGAATTGCATGCAGCCCATTGCCCCCCATAACTGAGAGTATAGTTCAGCCAATGAATTAAAGCTTCTTTGTGCAAGAGAACAACAATGAATTATAATTAGGTGAATAGGTTTTTCTCCACATCTTCCTCCTCTCACTCCATAACAAGCCAGAGTAAGCCATTTCTTCATCTTAGTTTGGTTTTAGTACAGCTTTATTGATTCAAGTAATTTTCAGCTCAAATTTATCATCACAGCATTCTCTCTTGAAATAATGATTCTAATTGTCTTGCTCTCACTAGAAAGATATGAAAAAAACAGAGTCCAGCATAAATTTTGATATTTCCAGAGGGAAAAACTGAGAAGACAGATAAGACTCTATACTGACTAGGGACTTGTAGGCATTTAATGGTTTTCATAGTTTCAACTAATGGAAGACTGCATTTACTTTGTAAATTAGTTTATTTTCTTTTTTTTTTTTTTTCTCCTTACTAGTATTGCATTTCCATTGTGTCAGGCTAAACAATTGCAGGTAGGAATCACCTCAGAATTAACCTGACTGTATGTCAGCTATGTAACCTCAGTAGGTATTGAGGAAGAAATTGCAATAAACATTAATTGAATTACAGGAAACACCTACTACCTAGAAGTGACCTTAAAATGCCTGGAAAACATATGGAAGGAGGAAGTGTAATTGCACCTGCCACAAACCCTGATTCAAAATCAGGGCTTCAAACTTGTGCTTCAATTCAAATTCCTGCCTCAAATCCTATTGATATGAAGAGGAGCCCACAGCAGGTCACACCTGACTCCCATGATATGTTTAAATGATAACAGACATTTGACAGCAGAACTCTCTCAATGCTCCTTCACTTTTCTCCCATCAGCCCTCCCTCCAAAAAAACCCCAAACAAACAACAAACCAAACCCCAACCCTCACACAGGTACTGGGGTTTATACTTTATTCCTCAGATCTACCAGGGGTCACCCTCAGAACAGGCACAGATCTGACCCACAACTTGTCCTGTATCATGCATTCCTGTGCTTTTGTTTCTTGGAATCCTTTGTGTTCTTCCTCTTTACTTCTGACATTTAAAGGCAGAGAAACAAACAGCATATGTTCCTCTTCCATGTCTACCTGAAATTCCCATGGCTGCTAATGGCAGGGGCATTCAGACTGGAATATTTAACTCAACAGACATTTCACAAACCCTGACTTTTCAAGAATTTATTCTGCTTCTTTTTCCTTACTTTTTGCAGCCAACCACAATGCAAGTGTTGCTTGTTTTGCTTAAACACACACAGAAAAAAATTACAGGATACAAATACTACTTATTTTGAATTCTTCAGCTATCTAACACAGAGAGGAGACTGCACCACAGTGCTTCCCAAACACCAGCTTGGATTATCTTGGTACCACGATCTCACAGTGTGCTGACCTGCACTCTATCACAGAACAGAACATCCCATTCCAAAACACAATTAAAATCTCTATTTTCCTGTACTACACCAAGTTTTCCCATGGCAGGTGGTGAACTGATGTCTTCTGCAGCTACATCTGTCCTTATCATTGCCTTCAGTCAAAGCATTCCCTGCAATTCCAGAAGTGGAAACAAATGTCCCCATATCTATACACCACGAACAGGTCCAGGTGCCACCCCTGTCACTGCCTAGTGCTTCAAATTTTGTTCTGTCTTTTATATTTTCTCTCTCCCCTCCCTCTGTCTTGTAGAGTTTTCATTTTAGATTTAGATAATTTATGATGACTGTACCTAATCAGAAATGGTTTAGGATTTTTTCCTCTTCTTCCCACATAAAGAAACCCAAGAAACATTTACATTGCACACGTTTCCAATTCTGTGCACTATATGCTGCTAGCCCAACTATGGTGCAGAACTGCAACCTCCTACAGTGGTGTCTTTTCTGATTATCCAGTAGTCAGTTTTTCATTAAAAATATCCAATTACCATATAGATTCCTGCTTGTTCAGATTTTAAATGTAATTTTGCAATGAAGTTCTGGTATTCCTGCAGAAAGGCACATGGAGTTCAACCTGTAGCCATTGGGCAGTTTCAGCCAAACTGAAGCTGTCCCTTTTCAGAGGGAAGCCACAGGGGAGAGGCACATTATGAATAATGCCATCCCAAGAGGAGCTTCAGCTGGAGTTCACACCTTGTCAGATGGCAGAGGAACTAACTGCTCAGTGCTTCTGCCACAAGTGAGTCTTCCTGCTGCTCACAGAATTCATTCTGTGCCAGCACTGCCATGAGAAGGGGAAACAAAGGGGCAACATCCCTTGGAGCCAATTTTCTTTCTCCTGGTTATATTCAGTCCCAGCTAGCTGCTCAGGGCGAGGAAGGAAAAGCAGGTGGAAGCAGGGAAAGGAGGCTATTAAAATCGAATGCTGAAAGTTGAGTAGATGCCACTTTTTAGAGAACAGTCCTACCCCAGAGAAAGATGGCTCACTGCACAAAGCCCTGCAGGAGCCTCTCTCTCAGGCAACCCTTGAAATTAAGTGGCTGAAGTGACAGTGTGACTGTCATGATTTACATGTGCAGAAATAACTGAGGCATAGTCTCAGAATATAAACATGGGCACAGTCAAGAACTTTAGTGTATAGTAAATTGCCTATGTCAAGAAAAAGTCAGGTTCAGAGATGAAAACATATTCAATGGTTCTATTTTATGCTCAAAAATTAAGAATGCAAAGCCAAAGAAGAAGATTTGAAGAAGAAAAGAAGTTTTTAAGGAGCCCAGACCCCTTACAGCAACTCTATTGTTTTCTTGAACAACAAAACATCAGCTGTAAGGGAGACCCCAGAACAGACTGCAGCTTGACTTGCAGCTACCCCACAGTTAGACTTCTAGGCAACACAGTTTGCCACTGTTAGAACTAAACATGAATCAGGCAAAATACACATCGAGTGTGTTGCAGCAAGAGCTGAAGTTTGATATTAGCTTGCTTGAATCTCTGCCAACATCTTAACATTTGGATACATACTTGAAACTTAGGCAACAGTGTACCATGGAGATTTTCATGCTTAACCTTATTTTCAGCAGTAACATTTTGTCTGAAGAGCCTTAGACTTTAGTAATTTTTCTCTCAGAGCTTAAAAGCACAAAAAGCATTGAGAGAGGCAAAGCCACTTTGCTTTGCAACTGAACTCAAGTAGCATCCAAAGTATTTGCACACTTTAAGAGGTTCCAAAAGTAAATCTATATTTCCTCAAAGTGACTCATATGATCTGCTGATCCTTATGAATGGCCACAATGAGCCAGACTTTCTACAACGGCAGCCAGTGGCAGATGTGTGGAGAAAGAGCACAGGAGCAGAGCAAGCATGAAGTGAAACTACACCTGCATGTTCCTCTGGTTTTTGGGAGCTTTCTGAACCACAGAGGCCATCTCAGCATTCAGAAGGCCCTCGTGGCCTTTCATTTGGCTCAGAGTTTCTGAACTCAAGCATACCTAAAGCATTCGTATTACCACTTGGCAACAAGTTCCCCAGAACTATTCCGGTACACTTGGAGCCTGCCACCTGCTCAGCATCCCCTGAGGCTCCCCCAGTCCTTGCATTTGAGAAAGTGGGGTTACTAGTTCCTTAGTCTCCTTTTCTGTGCCACTCAGGATTTCACAATCTTCTCTCTCATTCCCTTCACCATCAAGGAGGCCAGGTTAATTAGCTGAGGTTTGTGCAGAAGTCACTCCACATCTCTGAGTGTCTCAGCCACTTGTCACTGCACTGTTGCAACGTGAAACAAGGATTTGAAAATCAGAAGGGCACCGAGTTTCAGCTGGAGGGCACAGAGGGTGGTTCCAATGGCTATGAACCTGTTAACTCGGTTTATTGGTCAAGAGGCTTGGCAGGCTCAGCCTGGAACTGGCTAATTCTAAATGAACCAACCCAAAGAGAGGAAGCAATTGAGTATATCACACCAACATTTTGCAAGTGCTAATTAACCTAGCTTAAAATGATAAAGCAGCGGTCCGAGCTAAGCTCAAACAAACATGCTTCATGCACATTCTTCTGGCCATCTTTTCTCCTCATTTCCACTCTCCCAGAAAGCTGTCATAAAAGGCTCCTTCCCTGGAGTCGTGCCCTGTTTTAGCTCCACTTGTCTTTCCTCCCCCAGACTGCGACACACAGAAAAACAACTTCTGCAATTCCTTTTCTCTAGCTCATACGCCTGGCTTCTGCCCAATAATGTTATTGCAAGGAAAACCCCCACTTAACTCTTCTCTCAGCCTCCAACTTCTGGATTTCTTCCTCTTGGAATTATTTTCCCTCTGTACTGAAGTTGTTTTCAAATCTCAAAACTGAGGAATAACATGGGAGAGAAAAATAGAATTGAAGGTGTGGTGGGGGAAGTCAAAGATATCAGGCAACAATTTTTATGATCCCACAAATCAAAAATAACTGTAAAAAAAGTCAAGGTCTGTATCACATAAAGACATTTTGAAGACCATAAATCACTCCTAAGTAGTGTGGAAAAATGGAAATTGTGCCTGAAAGAAGCTAATGAGGTCAATGCCATCACTTCCTAGGTTCAGAATTCAGGACTAGAAAAACCATCCTTATCTGTCAGAAGACAAGATCTTAACCAAGTATTAGAGGCCATAAAATTGTTTCTCAGATTGCACACCTAACATACAACCTCTTTATGTTGAAGGAAGAATAAATGTCACGGTCACATTTTCTGGTCAATATTTAATCACACAAAGTGGGAAAACTATAGTGCAACGTTCACCAATTTTCATCAGCCATCTTCTGAAGGCAAGGATTTGACCAGAACAGTAGCTGGAAAATACTAGCAAAAGCATGACATTGATTTATAACTTTGTGCCCTTAAAAGAGACTTATGAAAATGCTTCTGAAATTGTCATTTTATTCCATTAGTCAGGAGATGGTTTCTTTGTTGCTATTCTCCTCCACAGCTTTACATTCACCCTGCTCTGCTGGACAAAAAGACCTGCGTGTACACAGTGGAAACTGAAAAGATACTAAGCATGTTTCTTAGTTTTGCTACTTTAAGTCACTTTACAAAACCAAACACCAACTCTGTTTGTATATTGGAATTCTCTGAAAAAATTGTCTCAGGGCAGCCTACAAATCAGAACACCAGTCAGTAAGGGATGCAATGAGCTTGGGCCACACGCAGAAAGAACCTGTGAGCTGTTTACAGAACTAAAGAGGATCTTGCTAAGTCAGAAACATTCAAGTGGCTCAGATATGGAGGAATTTAACCTATACAATCTCAGACTGATTTCAAACTCTTTTGAAGGCATTAACCAGTTGACTTTCAGCTGAATACTTTATCTTTAAAAGTCCTTAATCTTAAATATTGATGCTTTGGCCACAGCAAAAGTGCTTCAAACTCCTCTTGGTACCTGTCACCTAGTACCATGTTCCTCTAGCCTTGTAATCTGACCAAGATTGCAAGGCATGATTTCTTGTAAAGCTGAGTGAAATAAGCAGAATGCTGCCTTGTGACCCCTCTGCAGCACACAGGTCACTGACACCACCACACACATGGCCAGTCCTTACTAGGGACTGTGGATGCTTCAGACCTCTGCAAGTCCTCTTGTTTAACAAAATATGCTTCATGTCTAAATAAGAGCACTGGCCTTGCTGCCCTGAGGTAGGCTGACATCAGCACATAAAATCCTGAAGATCCATTACCTGTTCTCTCACTCACTACTGACTGCCCTTCACCTCAACACGTTTCTCCCCCTTCCATATGCAGCTGCAAGAAGCAGGCATATTCCATACTGCTCTTGCTGTGAGCTCTACACACTGGAGATGAACAGTATGACCAGAAATTTTGCAGGATTTCATTTACCATCTTACATGTTGTAAGCCCCTCGGGACAGGAAACTCTCATGTTTTATATATCTATAAAACAACATGCATACCTATGGCAGTGTATAATAACCAGAGGATCAGATTAAAAACAGCTGTAGATGCTCTGGCTGATCTTGTCTTGCTGCCTGCTCTCTCTCCATCATTTTCAGTGTCAGATGATCCACTTCACACAACAGCATTGCTAGCAGTGCTGATGCACCTACATGTAAATCTGTAGCAACACGTTAATAAGAGACCTGATAGAGAAATTAAATTACAATAATGATAATCATCTATCCTTCAGGCATTTCCTCCTGACTGGTTTCTGTTTTTGTTTACTTTTTGCCAAGAAAAGATAGGAAACATGGATAACTAACAAAAAAAAAAAAAATAAATAAAATTTTGGAAATGAGGAAATGTGGTAGAAGGCAGTAAGTACAACATTTCATTGATTCCTAACTAAGTCTGTTGTGATACAGCTTTTCTCTGGCTGCCCAGAACTGCCAACATCTATTCATCTAGTGTAAATTGCTTCTGTGAAAGCAAAAATAATGTATGTCCGTAACATGGTGATAGTCACAGAAGATAAAAAGAGATTCACACACACACTATGCAAGTATTGAGTGCAGAAATAATGCTAAAAGGGAGGCAGACTGTTACTGATACCAAGCAGGGAAGGGAACAACTACATTTCCAAGAGAGAGGAAAAGAGGAATCCTAAATTTAGAACAAAATTCAGGACTGAAGCCAAGATACTGTCACCACCAGAGCTGCCTGAACATCTCACAGAGAATCCTTCAACAGTGTTCAACTCCTCAGCTCCTTTAGGTTTAGAAGAGGGAGACAAAAATCAATTTCCTTCACGTGCATCTTCTCTGTGTCCTTCAAGTCACTATCTAAAAATCAAAATTGAAACACTTTTCTCTCTGCCCAGCTCCATATTTTACCAAACTGATTCTAAGCCTTTCACATGGACTCCATAGACAAACTTTTGGCAGCTGGTCACACGGTAGGTCTGCTGAACTGAATGAGCCTGGTATGTTCTGCAGTACACCTCAGGCTGCTTCCACAAAAGACATTAAACATTCATTAAAGTCACTCCATCTAGTAAGGAATTTCACTTTTTGCAGGGAGGAATTAAGAACAGTTTGAAAGGTGGAGGAAAACACCAGAAGGGCAAGACTATATGAAAAATGTTATCTTCCAAATGAGATGATCCAAAGATATCCAGTCAGATCGTTTCACATGCAAGTGCTCCCTCCACCTTTGCAGGCTATTCTCTCACACCTATCCATGCTTAATCTTGGCCATTTTCCTCTCTCCTTCAGCAAGTAAATGATTCAGTGATGACACTATCTATGGTTGTACTCAAAAGTGTGGTGGTTTCTATTTAACTCTCAAAACTCTTTTTCAAAGACTTTGAAACCTAACAAGGAAAAAAAAAATGATGTGGAGCAGAACACTTCTCTTACTCTTCTGGGAAGAGGTGGGGTGTGTACGTACATATGTATGAAGACATGCATATGGAATCCACGTAGCTTCCAAATGTAGATGATGTGAAGCACTGACATTGGTGTGATTTTTGTCTTTCACATCACAAATCCAGATACCAGAGGCTCGTTCTGCAAAGACGACAGGACACTCAGTTTGATCAGGACATTCACTTAGTAAATAACTCCCATCAAACTGAGATAGTCTGAAAATGAGATTAGAATGTTATCCAACTGTCCTGCCTATTTCACCACCAGTGGGTGCCAGGCCAGCTTGTTAGCAAGGGTTTAGCAGGTGTAAGAAACATCTGCTGCAGCTGGCAGTGTTTCCCCATGTTGCTGCCTGACTGCAGGTAGACTCAAACCCTTCTTCCTCAACCTCCCTCCTGTGCCCAGGAAGGGACTGACAAGAAAAGTCAATCAGAATCTCAGATAGTATATTGCTTACTGTAAGGTATTTTTATTAAAAAACACATGAACTGCAGCAATAAAGCATCTTAATTATTAAGGACAGAATCAGGTTACTCCTTGCACCAGCAAAAAGGAGAGTGTTGTTCTGCTGCTGCAGAAGCAATCAGTAACTGAAGAAGGAAAGAGCTAATGAAGGCAATCGAGTACCTTGGAAATCATCAAAATGCAAGAGAATCCTTAATTCTAATCCCACAGCACAACACAACCTTTCCAGCCTCACACAGTGCTGCAGCATTTACTACAATCAGATTGTGCTTTTAAGATGTAGTTCATACAGGGAATACTATATATTTGGAAGAATTGCAGGCCATTAACTCTAGGCCTCCTAGTCTCTGTGGATTCATCCTAGATGTGCTGCAGGTTTGCTCATACACCATTTTGTTTCTCTTTCAAACCCCAGAGAAAAGAAAGCTTACCATTTAGAATAAAATTCTCAAAAATGACAGAAAGAGTTCACAAGAACAGTTCAGCTGTTCTGTAACAAAGCCTTATTTATAAAGCACGAGTTTCTCTTTAGAAGTCAGGAATTTATACAAACAGATTTTGAACTGTCCCTTTTTAGGGCTTTGAGATCTATTTCAATGGGAAGCACAGACATGTGTTTATTGATCCATTTAGATTGACATTATCACAAACTTCTCTTTCATCTTTTGCTAGAGTTTAGGGGCTCTTCCTCCATGAAGTTAAAACCCTTCACAAAGTATTCTGAACACACTAGGAAAACGAGCAGAAGCTGTGAAGTTTTTGGTAAAATCAGGAACAGTTCCTATAAGACTTGGATGGTGGTAGGGGAAAACAAAATGGACCACCACCACCCCCGAAAAAACACACTCTAACAAAGCCATTTGCTGTCAAAAGATGAAGAAAAATTAAACTACTACACAAAATCAAGTCAGTTTTGCCAGAAGAATACTTAGAAGATAAGAGTGAAAGCATATTGGGGTAAGGGCACTTACAAAAGTGCTGAGCATTCATGTCAACCTTCTGTTACCCTGAAGAAGAGTGACATTTGTTTTCACTCATACAGCAATGTAAGTGAAGGCTGAAGAAAAACAATCATCCATCAGTCTTTTCCCTTCCTTTAAGGGCAGCTAGAAGTTTTCTGGTTTGCTTCCTATTCCGAAGGGAATTAACTCTCAAAATCCCCTCTTAAATCAAGCTTTTCAGCTAGGGCTTCTTCTTATCAGTTGCCTACAGTTTTTTCCCAAATAAGGGGAGGAGGAAGAAAAAGCAGAATTTTGTATACTCTTCATAACTATCTTCCCTATCTTTCCCCTGCTACTTATTTAGAAAGAGCTTCTCAACCAGATTGCCAAGTAAGTCAGACCAGTTGACCCCACGCATTCCAACTGCTCCAGTGTGGGCACCTGCTCCCAAGTGGGCTCCTGTCTCCACAGCTCCTGCCAGAATCCTGCTCCAGCTGAACTTCCCACAGGGTCACAGCCTCCTTCAGGCATCCACCTGCTCTGGCATGGGCTGCTCCTACAGGCAGCAGGTGGATCTGCTGCACTGGCACCCCCGTGGGCTGCTGGGGGACAACCTGCCTCACCATCATCTTCACCACAAGCTACTGGGGAATCTCTGCTTCAGAGCCTGGAGCAGCTCCTCCCTGTCCTTCACTGACCTTGGTGTCTGTATAATTGTTTTTCTCATATTTTCACTTCTCTCTTCTGATTGCAAGTGCTCCTGTGCAACTCACACCCCCCCCCCCCTTCTTAAACATGTTATCCCAGAGGTGCTACCACCACTGCTGATGGGCACAGCCCTGGCCAGCAGTGGTGGGTCCACCTTGGAACTGCTGCATGGGCTCTACCAGACACAGGGGAAGCTTCCAGCAGCTTCTCACAGCAGCCCCTCATGTAACCTCACAGCTACCACAACCCTGCCACAAAAGCCCCATCCACTTGACATACATCTTCTGCTTTTATTACTAATCCAGGAATGCAAGGCAAAAACTTGAGCTGGTGAAAGGTTTCTGCCTCTTTCTGGAACAGCAAAAGGCTGTTGTATAAGCAAATAAACCAGAAACTATCCCAAGGATGGGTTTAATTTCCCTCAGACAAAATACATAATCATTCCCATTCTACACTTGTAGAGTTTAGACATACAAAATGCCACAAAAATGTATAGAAAACTTTAACACATACTCACTATTAGCAATAAATAATGAAAAACTTCTGCATGTGAGGATACATGACATGAACCACAAGGAGTCAGGTAAACAATGCTCTGTGTGATTTATCCTAATAGTGGGAATTGCAGGATGAAAGCTTTTAATCACATGGCCTCTAGCAACAGCCCTGCTGCCTGGGAAGTAAACACACATGTAAATGGTTTTACAAAAGGCATAATACAGCTCATAAAGCGAACCTTCTTTTTGCATCTGTGTGTCACAGAATATGTTTACTTGCTTACAGCTGTGATGAATGTAAAGGTATAAGGGCTTCAATAGTTTCAGTCCTGCTTGTACTGTGAATTTACTTGGCTTATTTGCCAGTGTAAATTTACCTACCAGCTTTCAGAACACAGAGAAAGGTAGACAAAAAACTTTAGTGAGAAGAAAAGAATTTCCCCATGAATCACTTCTATAAAAGGAGCATAATAAACTCTTGGAGATACAAATCTGTCTTTATTTTCCTGTGATATGTAGCATGAAGCTATCAACAAGAAATCTTAAGAAAGGAAAATGAGTAAACACTGTAGTTGATTCAATCTCAGTTTAGGCTCTACTTACTGCAAAGGAAGAGAGAATCCTTGGATAGAGAGTGGCAACATTTGAGGGGGACATAACCATACTAGATAATGGCAGAAGAAATAAGAGCAAAAGATTGATGCTGAGCAGCTCCTCAACACTTCACAGTTAAGGTGACTGGAGCTGCTCAAGTGCAACTTGGCCACAGAGCAGAGGCTGGTACAGAGTGGTAATTGCTGGAGTCATTAATGACAAACTGCCATGTAAAGCAGCACAGCACAAACTGAGCTGTCACATAAACTAGCAAGGAAGCACTGGAGACAAGTGGCCAACAAGTAGTGTGGAAAATAACTGGCAAGATGCAAAGACATTCCCGTGTACTCTAAGCATGTGGGAAGGAGAGGGGAGTACAACTGTCCCAGTTCATCTTGGTGGGAGATACTGGGTCCTGGCCTGTGAGGTGTCACACAGTGTCCAGTCCAAATTTTGTACCTTCTAGATTGCTAAACAGCTTTAAGCCATCACCTTTAAAGGCAAGTAAGACCCTCCAGCTTCTGTGAATCCTTTTCCACTGACATTTGGATCACAGATTCTCAGGATTTTTAAGCATACTTGTTTTTATTGAATACAAAAATCTGGAGGCATTTTGAATAATTTTCTTCTCTAAGTGTTCACAAAATTATAAGCTCTAAACAAGCCCCTGTTCAGCAGTTTAGGCACCCTAATGTGTTCTGCATAATATCAGACCAGCTACACATGGTCACTGATTCTACTGGATGAGCTCAGGGCAAGACTTTCATTGACCAAGCTAATTTTTCCTGGGATAAAAACAAAACCAAAACAGAAAGACCACTGTGTTTTATAACAGTGTCCCAAATCCTCTGGGACTAACTGCTATTCTCCAGTGTCAATCACAGTTTTAGAAGGACATCAAGAAACTGCAAATCTTGCAATTGCAAAAGCCTTTACCATTGTATTTTAAGAATATTCTGTTCCTGGGGTTAATTTTTGGAAATTATGCTAATAACACAGCAAAACACTAACTCGGGACACAATCGTATGAATAAAGGATGCACATATAAAAATAACTCTACACAGTAGAAAGGCTGGAAGGTAGAAAATTCAATTTCATGTGACCAAACATACAGCAATTGGGCCTGTCTGATATTATGCTTTGCTTCAATACTTTGGGCAGGGCGAAGAGAAACCTTCTGAGAGAGGAGCTAGTCAATTAGGCACAGAGATTGAGAGTCATTTCAGCTTGAGAGAGCAAAGGGAACAGACCCCCTCTGGTATTGGAACAATGCAGGAAGGCAGTTCACCCCAGAAGCACCACACCTTCAGCTGTGGTAGTGAGGGTTACTCACACTGTGCTCTGCACGCTCACAAACCATCAGAACACTGTGCAGCCTCTGCTGCTGAAAGAAGTGTCTGTAGCTCCTGTGACAAAGCAGGATGACAAGCTGCACCATCACTCCATTTCCTTGCAGAAGTGCTTAGCAATCTCAGCCAGGTTCACTGAAATACACAGATTAATTCGTACAATAATAAAGCTGTCTTTTTAACAATAGAGTGCAGATTGAAGTATAAACTCAGTTTCATATTTAAAATAAAGAAAACTGATTTATCAACCACTGCCAAAGCTACTCCGAACAAAATACTCACGTAGGTCAAGATCTGCTATTTATTTTTTTGCAGTACAAGAAGGATAATTTGGCAGGGCTCCTTCACCAGACAGCTAGTGGTTGCCTAGAAGAAGTGTAACATCCTCTGATCATTTTGTCAAAAAGCCCCACTACTGAGTGCTGATCTTTCTAGATACAGTCATTGGAAAGGATGATAATGAGTACTTTGGAGGACCTAAAAATGTCGTGTTTCCTTCACGCTCTGTCAAGAGCTGAAATGATGAACTTAAGAACCACTTTTCACAAAGTTGGGAAGATCCTCAATTCCAACTGTTGCATCTTCCCAAAACAAAGGCAGATGAGCCTTGCTATTGAGTTTTGGTGGGGACTTGAGACTCTACCCAGAGTTTTACCTGTAAGGAAACAGTTCAGAAGTCACAGTAAGAAGAGAACCTGAAATACTGACCCATTCTGAAGAAAAAACAGTGGATTCTTAAAATGGGTTATGTATTGAAAGAATTTTAAAGCTCCAAATTATGAAACTGTCTCTGTTTATATGCTGTGTTGAAGAAATTCAGACTTGGCACATGTTTCTCATTAACTGTACTAAAGCAGCTCAGTTTTCCTCAGAAATCCCCAGCTTCTGCTCTGCAATAGGGTAATCTAGAAGGCCCCTAATTTTAGCTCTTCAGTCTGAAAGGGTAGCACATACACAAGTAGTGCTGAGTGAATGCTGCCGAAATGTCTGTGATTATGTAGAACGCTGAAGCAAATTGACTTTCTTGGCATATACAACATCATTATAATCTTCAGAATCATGTCTAAAAGCAAGGAAGTGTCATGATATGTGTAATGCATTTCAGACATGAAGCAGCCACAGAGCCATCTGAAACATCTCACAGTGCACTCAAGTGACACTGTGTGCTCCAGGATGCCAGTCGTTTAACTTGGTTCAAACTGGTCACAGCAAAGAGCAGCCCCTGTGTTGTCTGTGCCCAAAGCATAGCCCAGTGTTGGCAGACTTGTAGAATAACCCTAGGACACGGACACAAACAACTGGGGGTTTTGGTATTCCTTATGAACAGGAAGAAGGAGAATGGGCCAAATATGTTACAAGGTTTATCCAGCACACGTTGTAACAGAAGTCATATTGAGCAAAGCAATGCAGTGTGCTCCCCTGATTTTCATGTTTTCAGGCAGATTAAAGCGCTTTTGAGATGTCTGCTTGTTTGTTGAGAACAGCTTTCAAGACGAGGTAATTAAAGGAAACCTATCAATTTAGTATATATTTTCAAGTTAATAATGTTGACATACTGTTCAAATAAACCTCCCATTTACTACAATCTGTTTTTAGACAAGCCCTCCATTTTAACCTCCAAATGGAAAGAAAACTAAGTGACTTTCCTCATCTCACTTAATAGAGAACATATGTTCAAAGATAATACTGTGGGCTTGTTTGGAGAAGCTGTTCTTCCTCTGACAGAGATGCAGTGAGCTGCATAGTAACACTGATTCATAATGTAAGTACACATTGCCATAAATCTCAGGAACTGCAGAGGTCACTTCAAAAAAAAAAACAGAGGCTGCTGATGGAGAAGCACAAACAACAGCACCTCGCCAGGGGTGAAAAAAGAACCTCAAATGAGCCACCTCAATCCTAATTTGGGAGGCAAAGGAGTGGTGGGGGGGGCAGGGTGGTACTGAAGGGACAGAGAGAGGATGGAAAAGAAGGAAATCTACCATCATAGAGCACAAGAAGCAGCTCTGAAGTGCAACTGTTTAAAATCTTTGCATTACAAACTCTCTGGAATAATTTCAGATGGAAATGCTACAGTCATACTGACAGTAATAATCATTGATTTATAAATATGTAGACAGTATTTATTTTTATAAATGCAATTGTCACTTTCTTCTCAACTGTTTAATCAACAAATGAAGGCTAATCCACCTGCCAAGGCCTCTCTACTTGATGCTGAAAAAATAAAACTCAGATTCCTTGAATCCCAGTCAAGTTGTTGACTCATTAGACCATGCCTATAGACAAGCCAACACTTTATTTGCATCTAGAAACAAATCAAAGCCACTTCATTCTACTGTGCTCAATGCCTTGCCATCACAGCACTAAGATGGGAGCCAAGTACATCACTTACATCCAGTAATAAAAGCAAAAGAAAGATCTTCAGCAGGCATTAACTTCAGTTGCAGATTTATCTGACCCTGCAAAGCCATGTCACACCAAACCTTTCAAGTTGATACTCACTAAATCAAATGCTGACAGTAACCACCAAACAATCCTTCAGCACACTTTGGCACAGCCCCTGTTATAGCCACTTGCTTAAAAAACAGAAAGTCTGAGTTGTCTTAGCAGCAAGAAGGGACAAAAGTGTGTGGTCAGAAAGTAACCATGGGAGAAACCTGAAGGCTGCATCCTCTGTTAGTTCCATGCAAGTCAGTCGTTTGGCTCACAAGAAGACACTCCTGAGTTACATTTTAGATCAGAGGAACCATACCCTGAAGGAGACAGCAATAGAGCTTCCCCTCAAAGTTACTGAGGCAAACTCTTACCAGTTCAGGACTGGCTTTTGTATCATCAGCATATTCAAGAAAAACAAGTATACTTAAAAATCCTGAGAATCTGTGATCCAAATGTCAGTGGAAAAGGATTCACAGAAGCTGGAGGGTCTTACTTGCCTTTAAAGGTGATGGCTTAAAGCTGTTTAGCAATCTAGAAGGTACAAAATTTGGACTGGACACTGTGTGACACCTCACAGGCCAGGACCCAGTATCTCCCACCAAGATGAACTGGGACAGTTGTACTCCCCTCTCCTTCCCACATGCTTAGAGTACATGGGAATGTCTTTGCATCTTGCTAGTTATTTTCCACACTACTTGTTGGCCACTTGTCTCCAGTGCTTCCTTGTTAGTTTATGTGACAGCTCAGTTTGTGCTGTGCTGCTTTACGTGGCACACATATCCCAAATCCTGAACACCCAGAATAAGGATCATGGACAGTCACAGTCTCCCCAAACACACATACCACGAGCAAAAGCGTGTATACAATGATTTTGCAAATAAGCTTGTGATGGTGAATGGTGAAGCTATCATTAAATCTTGGGATTCTTGGGCAGAAATCTACATCAGCTTATAACCAGGACCCTACTTTTATGTCAAAAACAAAGTAAAATACAGAAATAGTGAGAAGTGATTCTTTGTTAAGCCCTTGATACTGTTCAACTCACTGGGGATAAGGCACCAGACTACAGCTGACTTTAGGAGGGACTATGCTCTGAGCAGCCTGGTCTAGTTAAGGGTGTCCCTGCTCACTGCAGGGGAGCTGGACTAGATGACCTTTGGAGGTCCCTTCTGGCCCTAAACATTCTATGATTCAGATTTCTAAAGTAAATTCAACCTGTGGTGCTGGCTAAGCCTACAATTCAACACCAAAATATAGACATAAATGTCTAAATACATCCTTTGGTTTACAAGAGACCTGAGTTTTTGCTGGCCAACAAACTTACTAACACGTGCACCCCAAGGTAGATACTTGAAATGGTTCAGTTATCAGCAGTGCATGTGCCAACATTTCCATGTAATACAATGGTAGATGCTGGAGATCACCAAGGAATCACCCAAATAGTTACCAGGGATCTGTCTTTAAATCATGGGACATTCACTGGAAGAAGTGACTTTCTGCACAGTCTCTGAAAACAACAGAAAAAGGGTGGGATTTAAGTCAACCATGAGAAGCTTTTTGTTTTTAATTACGTTTGGGATGCAAAATAAATAGTACCATGGAGCAAAACAAAGGACTGAAACTTTCCTAGCAAGGAAGAATAAAGTTTACAAAATGGCATCAGGAGAAATTGATTTTTACTCAATAGTTCAGTAATTTAGACATTCACACAGTCTGAAGGCCATTCTTTGCCCAAGATCTGAACCCCAAGTCCCTGATCTTCTATAAAGGGACACTTCAGACACATTTAACTTGTGTTTGAAACAGAACCGAGCCAGAGCCCCAATCACACACAGTCTCTTGCTCCAGCACAGATTGGTGCTTGCTGCAGATCATTGCACAGGGACAGCCAAAGCCACAGTCTCTGCACAGACCAGTTCCTGAGCTCAGGTGACAGCACATGACAGACAGGCAACCCTGAGCTCCCTCTGAGGCACACAGGAGATCAGAAATAAAGCAGGCAGAATGCTTCAGCCCACATTCCTAGGTAAACATTTTATACAGCTCCCTTAAATATTACAACCTAAAATGGAGAAATGGAGCCACAGAAATAAAAGTTTGATGAATAGCAGTTATATTACAGGTATAGCAGGTATATTAAAAGGTAATTTGACATCTAAGATCTCTCAGTCTGCCTTATTGCTTGGAAATCCTCACTGATCAGTGTACTATGAGTTGCCTGGGTTCAAAAACAAAGCTTGGAATATCAGGGTGAGGAGGAGATGAACTGCAGCAGCAGAACACATGAAAAAACTTCTCCAACCAGGATGACTTACTAGAGAATTAATTTGTAGAACCCAGCTTGTTTGTCACAGACATTTCTTCAAAGAATTCAAAAGCAAGAAACCCTGATAAATGCAGAAGTTAGAATACTTCTTAAATTTTGCATAAAATACACCCAAAAAACCTGCAAGTCACCTTGAACTAAAGTTGCCAAAAAGCCCCTTCGATTTTTATAACTCAGAAGACAATTTAAAAGTTTTGTCTCATCCATTTGAGAGAGATTTTTGTTTTAGAAGAACTTCTTGCACTCTGTCTCTACAAAATAGATCAGTCTGGCACTGGTAGATTCTACTTGGCTCAGGGCAAAAAAAAAATAGGAGCAAGAGAGAAACAGCTTTGGCTGCCACTGCATGCAAGTTGAAAATCTATTTATTCTCTTGTTCTAGTTCTGAAGTCATATTTTAACGTTTGTAAAGCATAAAATCCTGGCCACTCAGCAATTTAGCTGGAGATGTTTTATGTATGAGTCCTTATCTATATTCTACCCCTAACATAAAGCAAGCAGGAGAAAACACAAAGTGAGCTGTGAGCAGTCATCTGCCTGCAGAAGTCACGTGCAGACAAGAACCATCGTCAGCACCAGGAGGACCAAACAGGTATTTTTGTGTCCTTTGTATTTACAGAAAGGTTTTAGGTCACTCTTACTGTCAGAGCCAAATGTTGCCAGGATGGAGGAGCTTTCTATTCTAGAGCCTGCTCTCCTCAGCAGCTGGTCACACACTTTACTCGGTAAGTTTAAGACCATTGTTCAAAACTCTGTTTTTACAAAATGCTATGAGATGACTTTAGAGACTGGAAGAGTACTTGAGAGACACCCAAGAGTGCAGATGTTTGACAAACCATTCTTTCCTTTGCATTCTGGATACCTGAATATAGCATAATTAATATCTGAAGTTTAAATAAGTTAATAAAATGAGATGTTAGGAATATCTGTTACCATTTATAATAGCAAACTTTGTGAAAGTAAAAACTCTTTCAAGGTCTATGGCCCAATTCTCATAAATACTTGTTTGGGCTTTAAATATTTTCTATCTGGTAGTTAAAACCTGTCACGGTTTAGGGTCAGGGCAGCCCCCAGACCAATAACAGATACTCTCTTAATCCCTCTCCTTCCCCAAAGGGGAAAAGGGAATAAGGGAGACAGACTCAGTGATCAGAAAAGGAAACTAGAACAGCTTCAATGAAAATAATGTAACTGGAATAGATACAAAACCAGTACCAAACCCCTTGATGGTAATTCTGTCACCATCACTGGTGCTTTGTAGCAGGCACTGGGTGAGTCTCGGACTGGGTCTGGCAGCAGACAAGAGCTGTGTGCAGGGAGTGGATTCTGAAACTGGATTCAGGGGGGTTGTGGAGTCTCCATCTCTGGAGACACTGAAGACCCGCCTGGATCTGTTCCTGGGTGACTTGGTCTAGGTGATCCTGCTGTGGCAGGGGGGTTGATCTAGATGATCTTCTAGGTCCCTTCCAGCCCCTAATATCTGTGATTCTGTGATTCTGTAACACATAGATCAGGAGTGAAGGCAGAACAGACAGAATCCTGCTTGGATGCTGTCTGTTGAAGAAGAAAATGGAGGAAGACTTGAGCTGAACCCTCAGCCTTGTACTGAATATGACAGATATGGGCTAGGATGCTTTGTTGGTCAGTTTGGGGTCACCTGTCCTGTCCACTGCTCCCTGCAGGTGTTGCCTTTCACTTTCTGCATCCCCCTGCGTGGTAAAGAGGGTCCAGCAGTGGCCTTGGTCTGCATTCCAGTCCTTGGTACTAACTCTAAACATGGGGTGTTACCACTGCCAGAAGCAGCCACTGCCTGGGAAAACACACTGCTAACTTTAGGCAGTGAAGTTAGAACTGAGTTGAAAAGTAAAAATCACTGAACAGAACTGGTTCTGTTCTCACTCAAACCAGGATAAAACAGAAATTAAGACTCCAGAAGACAGAGAGTAAACATACAGCTGGTGTTCAGATCTAACTTTCTTTAAAGCAGCACATTTTCCAAGTGCTGTTCACATCTCAGTATTGAGCAGCCATCTGTTAGCTGGCCCTTAGGTAATACTTGGATTTACTAAAGTTTGTAATACTTCTTTGAAAGCTGATTAATGGTCATAACTAGGAATTATCCATAGAGTTCATTCCAATACTTGCCAA
Source organism: Ceyx melanurus (assembly GCA_024611195.1). Taxonomy (NCBI): domain Eukaryota; kingdom Metazoa; phylum Chordata; class Aves; order Coraciiformes; family Alcedinidae; genus Ceyx; species Ceyx melanurus. The sequence goes on from JANHGL010017316.1 coordinate 56,829, forward strand.
AAACTTTACGCTTTCATTTTAAAAACTAACAATACCAGGAAAAAATGAAAAGCTTTAGCTGAAGTGAAGTTAGTTTTTGGTGTTGCAAGATACCAAACTGGACCTAATTCTGCCCCTCTGCTCAAAGAAAAGCTGCTGGACCAGCCAGGTGCAGGCTCCTCTGACTTAGGGACCTAGAAAAAACTCTCTTCCTCTTGGCATGAGTCCCTCTTGCCTTTCTCATTTCAACAGTTCCAGTGTAACCACAAGGTTATTCTCCCCTCTCAGATCAAGAGCTGGCCCTTTGACACTGAGTCATGCTAAGTAGTCCATTCCTCTCTAACAAGATTACCCCTTGATTATCTCTTGGGAAGGCAATTGATCAATCAATACTAATGAGCACATTTAGACAAATGTATCCAAGTGTACGAATTCAAAATTGAATTTCACATTTACCTTCAAATTCTTACAGATTTTTAGTAAGAAATCTATAGAAGTGAATAGTTTATTAGGTGCCAATAACTTAATTACAAAATATTCATCACTGTTTTCTTCACACCAGAACCTCAAGTACAACTGATTTGAAATATGGACAGCAGAATTAGAAAATACACATTTCCTGGAGCTTTAGCACTCACAACTGGATTGTCCTCTGTCTACAAAAGCACTAATCTGACAGAAATAATCAGGGCATTCATACCACTACTGCCACCTACAGATTATCTGTTAACCACTGACTTGAACTGACACCACCACATTTTCCTAATGAGAGCACTGACAGGAGGGTCAAAGACCTGGATTGGATTTTCATGAAGATCATTTTTTTATATTTGTTTTTTCATTAAATCGAGTCAAGATTTATCTCCCGTTTCAGCTCTCACTGAAATTAATCAGTGGTTTCAAAAGTTGTTAGGAGAAGGCACAAACACTAAAAGATTACACTCAGTCTCATTCCCTAAAGGCTTGCAATGTTTAGGTTATCACCACATACATAACTTTCCCATAGGTTTCACCTGTTAGATTAGTCTAACATCATACTGCAATGTTTTCCAAAATGCACTTCAATCCAAAAATCTTATTCCAGAACACCAAACTGCTTTTTTCAGATGCTTCACCTTCAGGCACCATTTAAAAACAAGCAAGCAAACTGCAAAACCCTACTAAATACTAAAGAAAATCACAAGCTGTGTGATAGGTGTTCTAGTGTGAAAGAAGCATATGCCTAATGAACTGAAGGACAACAAACCAGACTCTTGCTGTAGCTGGGTGCTGCTGCAGGAAGGGGGTAGATGGTGCTGACATGTGACTTAGATCTTCCTCAGGTGTGGAATGTAGTTCTTCTTGAAAAGAGTAAAATAGCCTTTGCTGAAGTTTCTGGTCTCATTCTCCTCTGTTAAGAATTAGAGCACATAAGTAAGCCTTTCTTTCTGTCTTAAGCCCATATTACTCTAGCATTTTTGATCTAGAATTATTACATTCCTGTATCAGCATTATCATCTAATTTCTGAAGACCATCCACATCCACTTAGTGCAGTTTTAAAGTAATGAACATAAGAATCAAATACTGAGTCTGAAAAAAAATCTACTTCATGTAGGATTCTGTTCTACTAGTCCCTTACATCTTGTTTTTCTCCTGTTCAAAATGTTCATGGTAGTTTCTGAGCCATCTATGCAAGCTCCCAGTTGTGCAGAAAGCTGTAAAGCTTCCTAGCAGCAGTGTCCAGTGTCCCCTCCTGCAGCCAGACCACCCCATACCCTGAAGCACAAGGCAGATGAGTCTCCGAGAGCCCTTCCACAGAGTTTCCCCTCCACTATTCAAAGTGTGTGACCAGACTCACTTCAGGACATTTCTATTTGAGAAGTCTGACATTTGTAAATTCCTGATGTACTGAGATTACAATTAGTTTTTTCCCCTTCTTCAACTGACAGCAGGTACCTTCTGGCTAAGAGGCTTCAGAATCTCAGGTAAACTCCACCCAGCCCAGTCCTGAAGAAGCTACTTCATGTCTTTGCCTTGAAAGGAAGCTCAGCAGACTAGGATCTAAATCTTGTCCTGATACTTCTTGTACTGTAGCCATTTGTTACTGAGGTCAGCATAACTCAGCATAATGTACTCCTAAATATATTTAATATTGATTTTGTCCACTACACTAACAAAGTAATGTTGGATGGAATGCCAAAATATTAGTTCATTTTCCAGGCATTTTTCCCTTTCTCGTGTTGATTCCAACAGAAAGATTAAGAAAATTTCATCTATCATCTCTATAAATGGATTCTACATCCAGGTGTTCTACTGTTTCTGCATCCTGGTATCCTCTGGCCCTTTCTTCACACTATAAAACCTGGCTCCAAGTTCCTTAGAGCTATTTCCTTCAGCATTAAACTGTTCAGCATTTGCCTTTCCTTTCAGGTGTTGCCAGGGAAGAATCTCCTTCTCGTTGGGGGCAGGCCAAATCAGCCCTCAGCCCATTGACTGCAAGGACATTTTAAGCTCAGAACTGCTTTCCTTAAATACATACAGAAGAGTTTTTCCCAGGAAGCCTTATCATTAATTTCATAGTTTCTGGCTAAAACATGTCAGCTAGCATCTGTTCACAAGCCTGCATAAAACACACTCCCTGTTCCATACAGATGGTATTCTATTCTTTTTATCAGCCTTTGTGTAAGATTACACATTTTCATCAAATTTCAACAAAATGTTGGAGTAGGTAAAGTGACCAGTGGATTTCTGCATCTCCCAGACACAACAGCAGCTGAGAAGAATCTTCCCTATAAACTGCCTGATCCACGTGTGCTTTACAAGGCTACATTAAACAGCACAAAACCCCCCACCAATGAAATGCCCCCTCCCCCAGAAAAACAACCTACAGGCACATTTTATTTCTTTCATCCCACGGGGAAACTCCAAAATGGAAAGGGATCATTACTGGAAACAGCAATACCAACACCCAGAGCTTTCTTTAAATAAAATCACAAACATTACTTGCGAGTGCTGAAGGTAACATTCCAAGAATTCAGGAAACCCAGATGATACCAAACCAACAGCAATCTCAGTTTTGATGCTCTTCATGCATGGAATGTTTTCTGTACCATTTGGTGTGTTAACAGAAAACATAAATTAGAAATACACAGTCAGTGCAACCAAATCAGCTCTCTGAAACATTCCCTTTTACTTTCTCAAGTATACATCACTAATTACATGTTAAATTATGTATTTTTAGCATAAACTAGTTTTCTCCCTGTGTTTACTAATTCCAATGTATTTAATTAGTCTCACTGATAGAGGTTTGCCTGCACAGGATCTGTTCTTAATGAGAATGGAATAAGCTTCCAAAGCTCTGTAATAAGCACGTGCTGCTTTTCTCCAAATGTCTATCATTTACCTCTTCCCAGCCTCTTTTAACTGCCTTCTCCTTCCATCTTGTAGCTTACTCTTAAATATTTCTGCACTGATCTCCTAGTAAAAAAGCAGAGTCTAATATTACACAGGTGCATTTGTGCTCTCTGGGGTAAATGTATCACCCTGTCATCACCATGGTCAACACATTCCTCACAATCACATTATCAGCTGCTTGTGTTGTTTCTGTCCTTATGGGGTGGTTGGGAACGCACAGAACTGCTGTGTGAAAGATTTCCAGGTGCAAGGTTATAGCTTTGCATCTGTTTTTCTTCTCAGGAGAGGGTTTTTTCCTCCAATCTTTACAGGATTTCCATGTGCTCGTACTCTGTTATCACTAGCATATGAAATATACACAGCCTTTGAAAAACAGACTAAATACTATGCAGAGTGAAAGCAACACTGGTTTATGAGATTAAGGTGATTTTCCCAGGGTTTCATGAATATAAACACTTGAAATTAATTAGTCCAGTCGTAGACTTCACTACAATTATGCTATCCAGCATTCTCAGCTATTCTCCACTGTCTTTTAGCTTTCAGTTGGCTTTCTCCAAATTTCCTTGCCCCTAAAACCCAAGAGCTATCTTTCTTACAGGACATAGTGGAAAAGGCAATCCTCACTTAGACACCTCTCTACGTGAATTTGCAAACCACTTCTAACAAAACTCCCAATCCTAATTTTTAATTTCAAAAATAAGTGCTCATCCCTCAGAAATTCCGTGGCCATTCAGTCCATGTCTGGACTTTGCACCTTTATGCAAGATAGGAAACAAAAGATCTATTCATAACTGAACTTAAGGAAGGTGCATCTGCATTGTAAGGTGTACTGCCTCACAAGCATCAGGCTGGAAGTCTGGAAAACTCCTCACACACTGAAAACACTGTAATGCTCTCATGGAAGACATGACCTTGCAAGCAGTGATTCTGATTTTCCATAACTGTATACCTGGGTACATAGGGGTTTAACTGAATCAGGAATATATAAGGGGTATAACTGAAAGGAATAACTACATAAACAGCAATGTATTTATGTGTCATTTCTTTTCAATCCCTAAGCAGCTCACCTGTTGCAAATTAAAGGGGTTTTTGTTTCATCTGAACCTGCTTTTAATGGGTTCCCTCCCATTAATTTCATTAACAGCTCAACTGCAGGCTTCCATGGCTAAATAGATCTATGGAAATTTATTGACACATTATTAAGCTTTGTCACTGAGCTTTTACAGAGCTACACAGACCCACCTATAACATTGTCTGTTTAATGCCATTTTCTTCATTCTTCACTATGTCAGGTGAGTATGGCACATTGGCCTGCTTTAACATCTCCAAGTACTTTCGTTTTCTAGAGTTTATTCACATACTAAAGTTGAAAGGTGAAAATTCTGAAGTTATCTCATAAGTAGACAGCAATTTTTACCACATATCAGAAAAAAAAAAATTCAAATTATTTTTAAAAGTCAGTGTATACTTTACATTCTCTCCAGCAAATATAGTAGACAAGCCTAAGATTTGTTTGTAGGTAGCAATCATTGCATCTCTTCTCACTCATTTTTAGTAGCTGTTATAAAACAAGACTCAATTAGAATTGGATCATGCCAAAATTGGAGCCCAGAAGATTTACACTCTGGCAGATTGCATACAATACTCCTGTTACAGCTAACATACCAGCCAAGTTCCAGTAATATATTCTTATAAAGTGTTTTGAAATTCAGTAACATTAACCCTGCTTTGGATTTCAGACTCTGCAAGTGCTCCTTGACAAGCAGCTTGCTGTTACAGTATCAATTCTGCTGCTTTTAGACTGTATTGTCCTATTTTCATTATAGTTTAGAGGAGAACTCATAGGAAGCCATAGCCACAGAGGAGGAACACAAGAGAAGTCTATTTTTTCCCAGGGCTGATAACAGCTTGATCAATACTCAGAATCTCTGAGGAAGGCATTTTTACTTATGAAGAATAGTAGGACAAAATAGCCAGCAAACCTAAAAATAAAATAAAATAAAATAAAATAAATTCAACTATTAATTTTTTATAGTTGAATTTTGACTATAAAGACAATTTGAAGAGTCCTCACTATTATAACCATTTGAAACAGAGAAGGACTACATTCTTAAAGAAAATATTTTGTAATATAGAACTTACTAATTTAGTTGCAAATTAAAAAAAAAAAAGTAAAATAAAAGTACTTCAAACTTAGAAAGAATACATTCTATGCATCAGAAGAATATTACAATAATGTAGTTGAACATTTGCATGCAAAATTGAAATTAACTTCACCAAGGGACCTTTGAACAGCTTTATAAAGCATATGTAAGTATTATTAAAATACACTTCCTATCTTCTGTGGATACAAGCCACTAGAGAACAACTTGGAATATACTTTCAAGCCAAATCTCTTGGAGAATAATTTTGTTCATTTTGCCTATACTTCACCATCAAAGTAACAATGCTGAGATCTAGCAAGAAGCACAGTAACAGCAAGGTGACACTAGTTCAGTTCTTCTCCTCTTTAAAGAGGCCAATCACATAATACATTGCTTTCTTACCAAGAACAATTTTACTTTCACACACAAGATAATTCACTGCCTTCCGAAGAAAAAAATTAGACCTGCATTGTTTTGTATCCAACTAACCTACATTGATTTTTAAGTTGTTCAGGGAAGGTCTCTGAAGCCCATCCTTTGGGGAGCCTGTGGAGTAGATCAGGGATTCTGAAGAAGTCACTGAAGAGCAAGCCCAGCCTCCAGAAAGCATTAAACAAACTAGGCAAGGTGCTGCTCGTGAAGAAGAACAGGGAGGAGCAGAAGCCAAAGGCCATCTGAAGCCTACCAGCCACAGAAGGACACAGCAACAGCTGGGCCACTATGATTTAGATTCTTCTCACCTGAGCTGAGCTGGGAGCACTCTCTGAGATAACTCAGAAGTAGCTTCTGGACAAGGTATCCCAAAATAAGGTTGTTCTGGCTAGGTAAGAACAGGCTCCTTGGATTAATTGGATTGGAAGGACACAAGTTCTGTGCAGCGGGGGCTAGAGCCTGAGGAGGCAGAACTGACAGAACACTTGGGCTGGGTTACGAGCCTGCTCTAGGAGTGTAAGAGCTCAGCACCCTGTTGCCTGTGGGCCCAAAGCTCACAAGGGAGTTTTAGTGGGTTATAGGAAAGGGGTGTCTCAAACTGTGACACACCATCACTTCACAGGATCTGAAGGTTCATGTACTGGCTTTAGAAGTGATGGCCAGAAAGATGTTCCTGCTGGAGAGCTGTGCATGCCAGACTGTTTAGAGTTAAATGACTAGGTGACAGCAGAGATACTTCACAAGGCAAATCAAAGCATCCACTGTACCCTTTGTTCCATTCCTCATGGGAAGCACAGTCTGAAGATGCTCAAGGGCTTTCTGAGTGGAAATACAGGGTCTGGGAACACAACCTGATGCTGTGCTCCTGGAACTGTATTTGCGCTGCTGTCCTTTTATTAAAGCTCTTCTGTTCCATTATCTATTGCCCCAGAAAATGGAAAAGTGGTAATATTCTTGACATACAAAAAATTAGAGCACTCAGTCACAGTGAACTACTCTATTATATGGGAAGCAAGTTCCTGAGTTAGATACTTCAAGTTAGTTGCTGGAATGACCTTGGTTTTTAGCCCCTCCCTTCCCTGCTGCAGCACCATCTAACTGCCCATCATGGAGTAAGGAGCTTTCAGCCACCACAAGGTACTCAAATACCTGTTACTTTGAAAATCTGTATGGTTTCAGTATGGTCATTGCCAGGGTATCAGCAGCTGTTTGTAGTTTCATTTATGACAAATGTTTCATGAACTATTGCTACAAAATCATCTCAAGGCAGCACTGGTTTTACTTTCAGTCTGGAGACGCCACCTGGAATACTGTGTCCAGCTTTGGGCACCCCAGTTCAGAAAAGACTTTTACTGGAGAGGGTCCAGCACAGGGCTACCAAGACAATTAAGGGAGTGGAGCATCTCCCTTATGAGGAGAGGCTGAGAGAGCTGGGGCTCTTTAGCCTGGAGAAGAGGAGACT